>NW_019014683.1:1657274-1676243 GCF_000150535.2 Carica papaya | reverse complement strand
AATTTTGGAAAAAATAAATAAAAATTTGTGTTCGGGTAGTGTTTTTTTTAAAAAAAATAAAAACAGATTATCAAAATGCAAATAGAAAAAATTTGGCCACGTAGAACTGCCAATCAACAACCTCGATGAACCGGAGCATGTTGCGTGGCAAGGCACGCTGATATCAGTGTCATGCGAGAGGCCACGCGGACGATGCGCATGCCCCACGATCGAACGGTCCAGGATCGATCCCGCGCGCGTTGACGACCCGAATTTGTTTCCTCCTTAGGCGTGATCAGACGGATGAGATTAATCGCGATAGACAGTTCAGATTCGTTTTCTATTTATGCGCAATCGGATAGACGATATCAATCACAATGAGCGGCCCAAATCGACACTAGATGGATATAAATACTTCACGTCGCATAGGAGCCCAAACCTTAGCCGCCAGCCTCTGCCAGAGAAGAAAAATCAAGCGCCGGATAAGAAGGCTGACTGCTGACTGCCACCGCACCGGAGCCACCGCACCAGAGCCACCACCGGCTACCAAAAAATATAAAAATTTCTGCTACCTGCTATAAATTCAATTCCGAGCATTCCTGTGGCCAAATCGGAGTAAGAGGGACGGCAGGTGAGCCGAAAATTACGGGCAAAGTCTGGCGGAGCTGCCGCGACCAAAACTCAAAAATCTCTCCGATGAGCCCGTTCTCATTTCACGTTTTATACAATTTTTCGATCACTGTGTTCACCGTCTTTTTCTATACAAGTTAGCAGAAGAAGGAACTTCAGCCGCAAAGAAGGACTGGCAGAGCCGCTGCACACGGTGATCCCCCCGCCGGTAGGTTTGGTATTTTTGGAGATTTTCCTGCCAACCGAGGCCCCTAACATATTTTTATGTGGGGGTATGTCTAAAACTGGTCAAGACCGGCTAAAATTGGCCAAAACTGACCAGATTGAGGTGAACCGCCGCCGTGGGCGTTGGAGCACGGCAGCTCTACCGCGTTAGAACCCCAAAATCAGCCAGAAAGAGTTTTGGGCACCGATTTTAGATTTATGGGATATTTTTAAATACGTAATGAGTGTTTTAGATTTTGCATGAAAAATTCAAGAAATTCGGTACTCGTTAAGAGGTGTAGAGACAACACACATCTTAAAATAACGATCCGGGTAAGAATCTTTCACCATATTCCCCATTATGGTAAATTGAGACTTAACGTTATATAATTTCGTATTTTTATGAAAAAATAGAGAATCTAAAATAATTATATGTCACTAGTGAAGACGGAATTAATTAATTAACAATTGTTTCAATTTTTCTGTTTATTTTATTGTACTGCTCTATTTGCTTGTTATTATATGGTGTATGTTCTAAATTTATATTTTTATAGTTTTATTGATTTATCTGATATATTCGGTTATATATTATCAGCATGAATATCGTTTAATTGATTTGTAAATATAATATGAGATAGTGATTTACGTGATTAGTGGTTTTGTTGATGGAAATCTCTATGTGAAATACTTAGTGGGCACCCAGGGAAATGACGGATGGGCTCGGTATATAGGGAACCCTACTGTGAACGTTACCTCAGTCGAACGGGACTGAAAAATCCTTTACCATAAAAGTTTGAAAGACATAGTTTATCATCATACCGGACGGGGTATCGAAACAATTGAATATTTGGCGTCAATTACCGGATGGGGTATGGAGACGACCAATTATTGTAAAAATTGAATATTGAGTTTACGAGTTGGGGGACATTCCTATGGATCTCCAGGGGTATCAGTAAGTATGTAAGAATATAAAGTTATTGCCTCCTGTTATCTTATGCTTTAAAATATAAATGTGGTATGAATATGGGTTTTCGTATGTTGTTTTTGGGAAAACTCTTTATGTGAGTATGGAATAAACGACTTTCTTTATATTAAATGAATTTACATCAAATTAAAGGTTTTAATAGTTGTTTTTATGATTTTTACCAATTTTCAGTTTTCCGTATATGTGATTAGTGCGATATTCTTATTGAATTAGTGTAGCTAACCAATTCATTAACCATTTTAAATCAAGAAGACCAATATCAAAATCCTGATCAGGAAGAGGGTTGTGAGTAATTCACCATCTAAATTTCCTTCAAGTATTAATGAAGGTTATCATAAAATACTTATTTATTCGTTTTTCTTTAACTATTTTTTTTTAAATTGACATTACCATATCCCTATTGGGTATTCTAAAATATTATTTATGGAATGCAAACTCTAAAGTCTACTATTAGATTTCGCATTTTAAATTATAAATTTATTTTATTTAAGTTCCGGGCCTTTACACGTATAATACATACTTCAATTCGAATCTATAAATTTATAAAAAATCATAAAAGTACGAACAATTATTGTGGTATTTTTAAATAAATTAATTTTTTCTTTATGCTTAAAATTTTTATTTAATTAAAATTAATCAACTATTAAATTTGTATATTAATGTTAAGATATTATATTTTCGAATTGAATATAATATTTAATTATACAATTATTTTTTTATAAGTTCAACTTTAAGATATTATATTCCTCAAGGACTATCTAGATAATTCATACATCTAAAGTTTACAATATAAAAGTGACTTCTAATTTATAACATGTGATACTCGTGTAGTCAATCACAACACATTGTGAACAAATAGTTGTCGGTTACTATAAATTATATGAATAGTATATAATTATTTAATATCACTCGCAATCATACGTATAGGTAACAAAAAAAATCACAAATGAAATATAGTAAAAAAAATTAATACAAGAGTAATAATAAAGAAAAATAAATAATTTTGAGAAATAGTTAAATTTATAGGCATGTTATGAAATAACGGTAACGAATTTATAATATTTAATTTAACGATATTAAATAATTAATTTACTAATAAATTAGTGAAAATATAATAAAATTTTAATAAATTAATTATATTTATAAACGAAATAACATTTTGCATGTTAGAGTTATTTAGTTAAGACAATAATAATAAATTAAAATTTTAATTTAATTTTTTTATTCGATAAAAATAAATACTAATTAATATGTTGTTATTTAATTTTATTTTTTTTATTGAATATAAAATATTAGGTCGGATTTTTTATTTAATTTAATTTTATAATAAAAAATTAGTTAGTACAAAGTATTTATTTTATTTAAAAAATTTATAATTTATTACTATACAATTTAATTTAATCATCCAAAATATTACGAACATATTACTAAGTTAAATTATATATATCATTAAATCAAATATTATATATTAATAATTATTTTTATATAATATTAAGTGAAACAATACGCGCGAGTGACGACTGAGGTTTGGACTTTGGTGTTGACTAAGACCGCGGCAGACCTTTCGCCACGAGAAACGGTCACTTTTGCAGTTCGCTTCCTAGAAAGAAAGCCAAGTCCCGCCGCCTCATCTTATCCGCTAATTTCTCGACACGTTGACGGCCCAGATTTAAAGTTGCTCCATTTGCATAGCCTTTTTGGAACTCACTCCTAATTCTCGCCGACCTTCGCCCTTTCTCGTGCTCCCTCACGCGTTTGATCGCGATTGAAGTTAACTCTCTCT
The DNA here is from genome assembly GCF_000150535.2 of Carica papaya. The sequence continues at coordinate 1,672,662 of NW_019014683.1, read as the reverse complement.
CACACCCCTCCAATTTGCCCCCACGTAAATATTAGAGATGACAACCACGCACTTTGCTCTTTTACATTTATGCCCTTAATCTTTTTCCTCCTAATTTAATTTTTAAATTTATAAATTTATTTCAACTATCAATACATATAAATGAAAATTTTAGCATAAAATAATTGAAATTATTTTTAATTTAGTATAGAATTTTAAAATTGTAAATAAATGTTAATTTTAATAAATTCAATAAAAATAATTAAGTTGCTTTATTTAATAATTATATATAATAATATCATTCGATTAAAGTGAATCAAGGGATTCAGGGGTATTTGAGTAATTTCACCTTTCAGATTCATCACTCCAAACCAAATGCACGTGAGTGGTCTGGAGCCCTAATTTGACGAGGTCCGTTAACTGCTTCCAGTGGATCGTATTCGTTGACGAATATCACGCGTTCTTTCTTTCTCCGCTTCTATATAAACCCTTCTCCTCTCCTCCCTGCAACTCACTCTTCGCGCATAGACGAGACAGAGAGAAAGAGAGAGAGGAAAAGCGAGAGGCAGCGAGAGAGATCTTTTTTCGATCGTTGCCAACGAAGTTTTCTTTTTTCTCTTTCTCTCAACGGCAATCTGAAGCGAAGTTTCTGTGTAGCGGTGTCAAGTTCTTCTTCTTTCTGCGCTTTGGACCTGAAAACTCTGTTAAAGTAGTTTGAAATGGCTCGCTCTTTCTCAAACGCTAAGGTTTTCTCTGTTTTCTTCGCCGATGGAATATCAACCGCCGTCTTTAGGTGAGTTATCGAGTTTTCATGTCTCTTCGTGATGATTTTCGTTTAGGTTTGGCTTTTACGTGTTAATCTCTGGTTCTTATCTGGATGTGATTTGTGTATTTACAGACGAGGATATGCAACCGGATCGCAAGGAGTGGTATCGAGCGCGGGGAGAGCCGGAGCTTCGAGAAACAGCGCCGTGTTGAACAAAACAGGAGAGGAGTCTGCACGGTCAACCGAGAAGGTGTCCTGGGTGCCCGATCCGAAAACCGGCTACTACAGGCCCGATAATGGCACCAAAGAGATCGATCCCGCGGAGCTACGCGCCACGCTCTTAAACAACAAGCACTAAAAATGGAGATGCCTGTAACAAAACAGTTACAAAACAAAAAAACGAGATAGTTCTTAAAATTTTAAAACGTCGTCGCTTCTTTGTTGAGCAACAAAGAGCTAGTGTTCGGTTAAAGGGAGAAAGGTGAAGGTGTGGTACAGCGCACGGAGATATCGGTGCGTCCGCTAGTTCTAAACAAATCATAGATGTCTAATTCTTTGATTTACCGTTGATGTTGATGGGGCAGTTTCTCTTACGTTACTTTCTGCTTTACGATGAGGTCGGAGCTAATAGTTTTTATTAGTTCTAATGATGATTAGTGTAAGAAAAATCCAATGAATAAATTAACTTTGTCATGATTAGTATGTCCGGAATATTTGCTTTTATTATAATTACACTTCAAAAATATTGATTATATTTGGTATAGTGGTTTTTCTTTAATCAAATCTTTCGAGTATAAATATATACACATATATATACAGTTTCTTGATTACTAATTAACTTTAATTAATTAAATAATTACAAGCGTTGTGTACATGTATATATACACACACATATATATATGTGCACATAAATATAATATCATTTTTGAATCAATTTTTGGACATTGAAAATAATATATATATTTTTCTTGTCCGGTTAAAAGAAAATTCAGTCGGATTAAAATTAAGAAAATTTTATTATAATCCTAATAACCAGCGGAGTGGGCGAAGAAAATATTGAATCCACATTTTCCTTGAGAACAACACATGTTTTTATTTTTTTTATATTATATAACATAATGTATTGACAGGGTATTTAAGAACCAAATTAAATTATGAGAATTATCATTGCTTGCAAGTTGCAGACAACTAATTTTTTTTTTTTTATACTATCATTTTCGTTGCTTTATCGAGTCTATATTATGAATTAAGATAAAATTTCATTATAATTATGAGTGAGACAAATTATATAATTAACATAATTGTAAAATTTTATTCATTGAAAAGAAAGACACTGTAAAATTTTTCTAATTTTAAGTGGGGAAACTTTAAATTTGAGATCTGCTAGCCACATGCTCTGTTATTCTATATTTAAAATTTAAACCCAGTAAAATTATAGTTTCTCTTATATATATATATGTATATGTATATGTTGTGTGTGTGTATATCTTGTATATGTAGATAAGCTCGGAACAGATGCCTTCTCTGTTTTGGACTGTGTCTCTGTTTTGGGTGATTGAGGAGTGACCGCAATCGCAGCCGTATTAATAGTCCGTGGAAATAAATATGAGAAAGACATTTGTGTTAAATAGTTTGAAATGATTAACTCAAAGATTAAATATATATATATATATACATATATATAAAAGAAAATTGAAGATGCGGTGAATTGCGGGAAGGTCGAGAGACAAGGACATGCTTAACAGACAGTGAGTTGTCTGGTGTTGAAGAGTCAATTACATTAACTTGGAAAACATACATACATACATACATACATACATATATATATATATATATTATATAGACACGACACACACATGCATACATACAAAAAACATGTACTATAATAAGGAAGAGGAAGTTGCCGATGCATGCATTATGGATAAGCGCACACAAGCTTTGAACCTTCTGGATTCCCATCACCAAATAATTTCATGTCTCCATTAATTACTTGCAAGTGGAGAATTTCATTTGCGTTTCAACACTTCCTTCCCTTCTTTATTTATTTATTTATTTATTTTTTTAAAAAAATAATTGACAGCAACATTTGCCAACTTGCACCCAACTCTCTTTATATATAGAATGGTATTATTTATATATATATATATATATATATACATGTATATGCATATGTTGGTGGAATTCGAGTGATCCACGTGTTTTTTAGTAAATTATTTTTTGAAAGAGACATAAAATTTTTGTAAAATTATTCATGCAAGTTATAATTATTAAATACCAATATTTATTTTTTAATTAAAAATTCATACATTCCACCAATTATATAATACAATACTTTAGTAATCAATACATGTTGATATACAGTTTACAATGTGAATTCACACTTTTACAAAAAAAAAAATATATATATATATATATATATATATATTCATTTGGGTATTTATTATTAAGAACCAAATACTCTTCAATTTTAAGGCATGGATATTAGAAAACTCTACTTTTCAGCCACTCCAAGAGAAACAATTTTGGGAACTTTAGATTTCTGACGTTCAGGTTTGGATATTAAACACTCTGTTCTTGGCTTTTGTTGATGGAGGACATGACCCATGGCTTGACTCAAAGGCCAATATGTTCCTAAATTCTTCTCTCAATGACAGACAACTCATGATTATAGCAGTAACTTTTATAATATTTACCAGCAAATAGAAGTCAAATAATAAATTATACTTAATGATTACTTAATGTTGTAAACAATCATAAAAACTGCATTACATTTTACATAAAGATTTGTATTTGCCTTCTCTTTTCTTTGCCAGAAAGAAGAACGAATCATACCAACAATTACCTTTTTCTTGGGTGACTCCATGTGCAATGCCCAAAAAAACTGAACTTTTGATTGCCAGTAGCAGTCACCCAATTGGCAATATAATGCTTCACTCTTATGATCCATTCACTATTCTTCTATTACTACTGTATTGATAAATTTACCTCTTTCCTGATCTATGTATTTCTGAGTAAATAATGTTATAATTGATGTGTAAATATGGTATAATTCTCATTTAAAAGAATAGTGCAAATATGGGAGTTCTCTGGGGCTAATAAGAGATGGCTTATCGAGTATGGATTCATGTACTAAATCAAGAGGTGGCTTCTCAAGTTTGGATTCATGTACCAAATCAAAAGGGTTGGATGGGTTTAATTGTTAGATGGTTCGATTCAATGAACGCTTTTTACAGAAGTTAACGAACGTGATATCTTTAGTCGAAGATCTATCTTTCCGACAACTACTTGGTTCGTATGGAGAAAAAGAAATGAACACTTGCAGAGAAATGATGGCGAGAGTAGTACTGAGGATTAGTAGAACAAGAATCCGCACGACCTTCTCAAAAAGAAGTCAGCTAGTTCGGTCAGTGTAGTCATGCTGCGCATTCCAAACAAGCACCACATGTTACTACCACCGACAACCATAATAGCCTGCCGGGTAGCACAAACTTAATATGGATGGATTTGGCTTTGGAGACCCTAGCAACGATCTGTGGCCGTGATTTGAGATAGTAGTAGTATATGGTTGGCGGGCTTCATGAGCCGCATTAGGATCAACCACACTCTATTACAACCGAGTTCAACAGTGTCTATGATGGTCTCAAATTGGATTGAGAGAATGGTATTCAGAGACTGATTTTGGAGACTGGTTATTTTCTTGTTCAACAACTCCTTCAACAACCTATACAGTAACAATTCGATGATTACTCCTATTGAGATCCATATCCGTGAGATCCTCTCCCGTTGTTAGGAAGCTCAGATCTCTCACGTTAATCGGATTGTTATTAAGATCCATATCCGTGAGACCCTCTCCCGTAGTTAGGAAGTTCAGATCTCTAACATTAATCAGATTGGGAATATGTGCACTCAGTTTTTAGTGGCTTGAACTCATTACATCCTTGTGGGCTTTACTGAAAGTTATAAAAGCCTTCGATGACCTTGTTCTTTATCTCTCTATGGATAATTATGATCCTACTTAGGCTCAGTTCACCAGGTGATAGTTTAATTCTTTTTGTTCTTTTTTTCTTCTCTAGCCTGAAAAAAATACTTGTAAACAAGTAACTCTATCTTACTAAGACCTGAATTCCTCTACTGATATTGAATCTGTATTGTTCATTTTATAGTTTGCTACCTCTACTACTATTTACATTTTATTTTTTTCATCTCATTTGTTTCTACATCTTTTTTCTTAGAAAATATTTAACACATAAAACTAATCACAATTTATATATATTTAATGTATACTTAAACTAATCCAATTCAAATCTCATCTAGTTATAATCAGACTTTCAAGGTCAATCTACATGTTTTCTTCTTTCTATTTTTACCACTCGGGTTCGGTACCAAACATCACATAGATATGCACTAATCACTGAGAATCATATTCAGGCGTAACCCAGATTCTAAATTTCCACTTGTTTTCTTCTATTTCTTCTTAGTGATAAAAAGAGCAAACTAATCTTTGCTTCATCAGTTAAAGCTAAAGGTGTTGCTTTCCTTTTTATCTTGCTCAGTAAGCCCATATCTTCACTGATTGCCACAACACTGGAAAATCTTCACCTAATCCCTACTCTGTATTTCATGCTCCTATCTAAACACTCACATGGAAGATCACTCCTAGTAGAGTTTCTAACGGACCCGTTATCATAATTAGGTTTCCCCAGTATGGAAAGCTAATAATCGGTATTTACCAAAGATCCAGACACATGACTGAGGATTATTCCTCGAAATCAATTTAACCGCTATAAAAGAAGCCTCTTCTGGAACAACACAATATTCTGAGAACACACTTGACTAAAAGGGTTTGAGCTTTAAAGGCTGTCTTTTAAAATATGGTAATGGCTTAAAAATAAGAATAGACCCAATCTAGGGTTCTTATGTCATTCACCATAGTTGGTAAAGCAAGGCCAGTGCAAATAAGCACAAAAAATTTGTTATTTGGGGTTATTGAATCTCGTGAGATGTTTTCGTACTTTTGACAATTTTGAAATCTCAAGGTTGCTACTCCTACATCCATGTTCTAACAGTAACCTTCAACAGAAGAAATTCCAAGCTTTAAAAAGTTGTGACTTTAATAAAATCTCATGCTAGGGTTGAAAATTGGAACAAATGAATTTCAGAACAAATGTGGAATTTCATTTGCAAGTATACTTTATATTCACATTCCAAAATAAAAAAATAGATATGCAAATAATTTCACATTTTCTTTTAAAGTTCATTTAATCCAGAAGTGGCTGCTTAAATTATAATAAACTGAACTAAATCCTAGGGTTCTCATACATCTACAGGGAACTATCACGCTTCTGATACATCTTTAGTATTGAAACTGTTCAAGAAAACAATTTCATGCTTGGTTCTGATTAGACATGCCAATTCTATGAATAAAAGTAAGAAAATCTTAAAGATAGCTCTGAATAACTATACATCCATCCATTAATATGCAGTGAAAAAAAGCCTAAAATATATGTCCTTTTACTACAAAACCAGAATGTCCTACTTCCAGCAGTAGTCAAGCAATACGCAAGACTTAAAACATCAAGAAAATTGTATATTTCAACACAGAACCTAGTTCTTGAAACAGAGGCTTGCCTATATCAGAAACTCAATATCCATTTCATTATGCCCATAGCCATACCATGCGACTCAGTCAATGTTCAAGAAATTCCCTGAGACCACACTTCTGCGTACCGGAAGTGCATTTTTAAGGCAACACAAACAATACATCAGTTAAGGATCAATTAAAATAAGGGGTGGTGGGCATAACAGGAAGTAGTGGAATTTGGGTTGGCTGGAAAGATTGTGGTGTGACCAGACAAAGGGGTTTTCTCAGTGGAAGAGAAGGTTGAATATGCCATATTAATCTAGCTCTGATACCATGTGCCCCATCAAGATGATACATCTGTGATTCTCTCATAATCATAGGAAGCTGGTTTCCAAGACTAACTACTAGTCTTGTAAAGAAGACTTTAATTAGAATTATGCTAATTCTAGTCCATCTATTGTTTGATTTCTAGTTAATTCTCACATTAAGTCTTAATACATACAATTCCTTTTTGGGTAAGAGTTTTAATATATATATGTGTGTGTGTGTGCGTGTGCGTGTCTGTGTATGTATAACTAAAACATAATTTATTGGGTTTGAGTCTGCACTAACCCCACCATCAACTCGAATAAATTTAGAATTAGAACTAAAGTTTGACTAAAATTTAGATGGACTCATGAACCATCACAACCTGAATATAATTTCTAAAATCATGCTACTACAAGCTTCCTTCTAGGCCTGAAGTCATGCTAGAATTTAACTAGAATTGGATTGAACCTCACCTTCTTCAGAAACAGAAGAATCGTATGACCATTCTGGTTCCTAGTTCTAGAAGCTTAATCTAGGATGAGCCCTCTTTCCAAGACAAAATTCCAACCATGAAGATGATAACTCGGTCAATAAATGCAATCTGAAACTCACACAAAAAAAATTAGCACCCGTGGGCCCCTTGGCTTGAATGGTTGTTGGAATGGTTCAATCCGTCCATGCTCACATCAGTGTATGACCCTTATCACTCGATAAAATCTAAAGCTAATTCAATGATAAATAACTAAGAAATCCCATTACGATTCATCTCAAAGTAGACATGTACAGACGTTTAAACTCCATTAAAACATCCCCTTCAACAAGGAACAAATTGAATTCTCCTAAAATGAAGAAAGCAAAGGGTTTGTTTTAAGCTTCCTTACTTGCCCATTAACGCAATCCAAGCCACATCCACACTGCGGGCACTCGTAGAAATTATTAATCGGGAAGCTCGCGGAAGCGATCCCAACAGAGAACTCGAGTTCGTCTCCATCCCTGACAACCTCCACGATATTCAGCCACAAGAACAGCACCTTCACGCTTATCCCACTCAAGTTCCAAAGCCTGTCATTGGAGATATACCCACTGACCGTAGATCTGTACTTCAATTGGTACGATCCCTCTAGAGCGAAGCTGCAAGAGCCGTTCAGATAGGCACGGAATTTGCCCGTGCTTTTGTCCAGCTCGTATTTCAAGACCCCTTTCGGAAGGAGTCCGACGGGAAAGTCATAGTTCCTGAGAGCTTCGTACGCCGTCGGTGCATCATTTGCTGAGGTGGAAGAGCTGGAGAGCGGTGAGAGGAGGACGAAGAAGAAGAGGACGAAGATGGGGAAAGTGGAGGTAACAGACATGGGTATTGCTCGAAATGCAAATATTATTTTCTATACAGAATCATACAAGGTCGATGTGACAGTTTTCTCGGATTCTCCTCGCAGAAAGTTTTTGTGAACGACGAGCAGATAACCAGAAAGTTCGGAGGGTAGGTCGCCAGCGAAAAGATGGAAGAAAGGTAGGAGGAGAGTGGGCCACGACGCCACGTCAGGTAAAACGGTGTCGTCTCGCTGCAGAATGATTTGGATCACTACAGGACACGTCGTTTTGGGGATTGAGTTTTGCGTTTTGGTTTGTTATATCCCACGTGATGACTGACTAGAGATTTTGTCTCTAGAAAAAAATAGACAAAAAATGGTTACTTAAAATAGGTTGTGGGTTTTTCTAAAATCACCTGCAGCTCACCCTGCTGTGTCATCGTGACCGTCGGATCTCCTTTTAGCAAATACAATAAAGCAGAAGCATAGAACCAGACTCCTCAGTCAATATTAGGCACATCCACTATTAACATTACAGATAAAACCTAATTACCATATACATAAAGCACAAAGTCAAGCAGTAAGCATCAAGACCTAAATCAAGAAGACGACAGCAATCCACCATTACCAATCTTCCTCGAATCACAGTCAAATCCACATCCACAGGTAGGGCATTCGTTGAAGTTATCGACAGGAAAATCCGCCGAAGTAATCCCGACCGAGAATTCGAGCTCATCGTCGTCGCGAGTCACTTTAGTAATGCTTAGCCACAGAAACAGAATCTTCACTTGGATGCCGGAGAGTTCAGAGAGCTTCCTCTTGGCGATAACACCGGTAAATGTAGACTTATACTTGAGCTCATACGATTGTATTGAGAATGAACAAGAACCGTTTAAGTGAACGGAGAACTTACCAGTAGAACTGTCTAATTTGTAGCCGAGTACGCCCTTGGGAAGAAGACCGATAGGAAAATCGTATTGTTGAAGAACTTCGTAGGCCGTAGGAGTGTCGTCGATGCCACCGCAGCGCGCCAATGGCACTGCGGTGAAGATCATGAAGAGAAATATCGCAAACATTTTTTAAAAAATACTGCAAGTATTTGCAGATCTGGCTGTAGATGTATATAGCTCACCAGACCCACATACACACGTATATATAGAAATTCCAGAGAGGTATTTAAGTTGAGGTAGTGAGTTCCATGGACATGGTATTGACTGCCTGGTTATTGATTATATTATATATGCAGCGGGCAGTCAAGATGAGAATTGCGGAGGCGGTGATATGAATGAGGTACGGTTGAAGACGATGATGACGTAAGATTGTTTTTGTCTAAATTCATTAATTAATTTGTAAAAGAATCATTACCGGTGGGTGTAATTTAGGTGGTAAAGTGATTAATGAAAATTTTAGCTCTTTCTAAATTGTATTTAATTGAAATTTGAATTTATATACAAACTTATTTATTTATAATGAGACATAAATTTACATAGTTTAATAATGAAATAAAATTTATACACTATAGGACAGTACAATTAATTATTATTTTTTATTTTAGAATTCTAAAATATGTGTTTATTTTAATTTAATTTATTTTTCTTATATGTATTGTATTATTGTTCATATCTTTGAAACTAGAATTTAAACCAAATTGAAAGAGAAAATTTTGATTACATGGTAAAATCATATATACTATGAATTTCATGATTATACATGTATTGTTTTCATCATTATGCATCCAACATATATATACATATAGCTTGAATGTGAAGTTGATTGGCATACATTTATTTACTCACGTAAATCCAATATCATGACTACTCATGTTCCCATGTTGTCCTTTTTCATATGGGTAGGAAGTTTCTTGCCCATTAACAATGACACCTCCATAATTCTTCGAAATCATTTACCACATATACGTACACAAATAAAAACACCTCAAATATATGTAACAATATATCTATGTGTATATATATATATATATACATATACTTTTACTCATAACTTGTTGAAAATTGATAAAGACAGTATTTGATATTGTTTGAATAATGTTCTAACTAAATATAAAAAATTTAATTTAACTTTTAATATGTTAAGAGTCTAACTATGTATTTTCATTTAAAAAATTACATTACAATTATTGTGTATATTTTTGCTAATTAACTAAAATTTATGAACAATCTAACAGTTAAAAGTTTATAACTTGAAACTAATATTGAAACTTTGAATTTTTAAAAATTGTACCTAATTTGTAAGATTACTTTAAAATTAAATTTAAGATATCCTTTTATTTTTATTTACTAGTACTTAGTTAAACATTACGTCCAAATATAGAATTATTTAACTAATAATCAATAATAATTATCAATTAAGAACTCCTAGCCGATCATTAATAATAATTATTTATACCGATCATCACTAAATTCACCAAATAAATTATCACTAATTACCGTTTAAGAAGCAGCAGCAGCAGCTTGAACTCCAGTGCTAACCAACTTATTGCAGTCAAGTCCACAGCCACAGTGCGGCGACTGCAAGAAATTCGTCACGGGGAAACTGGTGGAGGCGATTCCCACCGAGAAGAGAAGTTCGTCGCCGTCGAGCACCACCTGTACGATGTTGAGCCAGAAGAAGAACACCTTCACACTTACGCCGCTCAGATTGCTGACCCTCCTATTCGATATCACTCCTCTTATAACCTGCTTGTATCTCAGGTTGTACGATTGGATCGGAAAGCTGCAGGTTCCGTCCATGTACGCGGCGAACTCGCCGGTTTCTTTGTTCAGTTCGTACCTGGTTACTCCTTCCGGGAGCAGGCCCTTGGGCAAACCGTATTGTTGAAGAATTTCGTATGCTGATAATTTCTGAGGCTGGCCAAACGCGGTCTTCGTTGAGATTATAATACTTGACAGAATCAGGATGAGAGTCGCAAGCCAGGTCGCCTTTGAGTTCATGATCGATCGCCGTTGTTTGTTTTGGGGGTGGGGGAAGGGAGATGGATGCGACGGTGTTTGGAAAGGCAGACAATGGCGGTTGGTTGGAGTGGGAGGATAAATAATAAATATAGACATAGAGGAATAGTCATAGTGGATTTATTTTAAACTATGCAAAAAATAAGAATAAAACACTACGTATTTTATAAATTATATTTAATATGTTAATAAGAAATATAAATAATAAATAATATATATTATTATAATTTGAAATTATTATTTGGAAAATTAATTTTTTGATATCTAACTCAAATATAAAAAGAAAATTTTAATTATTTATTTACTTGATATTTTCACACAATATTTAATATACATTAAAAAAAAAAAAAGCTTAACAAAAACTAAAACTTTATGTATACATGTATATATGTATTTATGCTAAATAACTAGTAATTTCCTGAGAAATTTCTTACACTCGTGTTAAATAGATACATACAACTACTTGTATTGTATAAGATATTTATTTCGATAAAAAAATAAATTTATAAAATATATATTTATGGTTCAAATTTGTTTTATAGAAATTAAAAAATCAATGGAGATATATTGGTTCTGGGTGTTCTCTATACGTAGCTACATATCTACCATAAGCTCATTAGAAGGGAAGCTGACCCTTTTGTCCCATCTGGAAATAAATGCTTTTACCAAATGGATTGAAGAAGACTCCACTGGAGGAGGAAGAAGGAGACGTGAAGAAGACTCAGAGCAGTGAACTTTACAATAAGAAACATTATATCAGTTAAAGCTATGTAATTTCGGTTTTACAATTTATATCGTATTACTTTTTATAACAATTTATATCGTATCTGGATATAAATTATATCAGACCAAATCACTAAGAGCTGAAACTATAATTTGCCCCTAAATAAAATTTGATAATCTAAATTATATAAAACCTATGCATTAGAGAGCAGAATCACAAGCTTCAGCAAAAATCCGCAGAGAACAGAGGAGAAAAACTAGAAATTCATGGGAAAACGGATATACAATAAAAGAAAATATATAACATAGCAGCATATCTCTATTGTTTCCAACTTACAGTTAAGGGCAATTGTACCAATGGACTTCACTGTCAAGACAGCTTAGAACTGTTATTGAGCGTGATCGGCAGGCTGGGGATCGGCTCCTGGATGTTACCAATACCATCCAAACAAGGTGGTCTTGCAGCTCCGTAATAAAAGAATGCCATAATTTTCGAGAATTCATCTGCAGTTCGGACACCTGAATTTGCTAGCAGATTTTCAGATCATACACAACTGGACAGAAAGAAACATATAAAACCTATTTTCGTTAGTTTAAGAAATTACCCTTCTCGCGGTATAATATCCTTCCAGCTTTAGTGAAAATAATTTCTGGAAACATAGATACTTGTAGAGCAGAAACTAAATCATGCTCAACTATAGCATCAACTGCAACACACTGATAAAAGAATTATTATGTCAGACACAATGACCTTCAGATATTGAAAGGTTGAGATACAGATATTTAAGGCAAATTATAAATTGTTAGATCCATTTACTTACTCTAGGGGAAGGTAGCCTGCAGTTCCATATGATATGTATAGCTTTCTCCAATTCATCTCTAACTTCTTCGTTCTCTTTTGGACTGCAAAGAATGATATTTTAATTAGACTACAACATGATTCTCGGACAAGCTAAATGTCAGAAGTTATGGTTCGAAGTACTCTGCATTAGATTCTATCCTAACAAATGTATAAAGTCATTATTGATTCTCACATAGCGAATGTAGAATTAATCCTTAGTTCACGCAGTGCATAGCTATAAGATCTTTTGTGGAAGCAAAAGCCTAATCATAAGAAGGAAAAAACTAGTCCTAATACCATATTGGATTCTAACCCAAGATGTAGAATGATCCAATAGATACATAACCGTTACAGATCATCATACTTAGTCGATATACAACCGACATGACTTAATTGACCTGTAAGTAAGTAATTACAAAAGAGGTGTCTCACAACTGACATGACTTAATAGACCTGTAAGTAAGTAATTACAAAAGAGGTGTCTCAGATGCTTGAGCTTCCGTGAATAAGAATCTAGAACATTCTCTGACATAGTTCATTAAAAGTTTCATTTGTATAGTAAACCAGCGGTAATCAGACTGAATATATATGCATGTGTCTCCATATATAAATCCAAAGATAGGCAAAACAAAGAATAAAAAGCACCAGAAAATTCTTTATTCTTTTGGATTAGGACATTCACATATCACTGGCCAAGCTTGACACTAAGGAATTGCTAAAGAGGTAAGATTACAGAAGAGGTTTTGAAGAAACCACAAGTTTGTTCTCGAGCACTATACATATGGAACATCTCAACGTGTTGAGAAGATAATGATAATCATAGAGAAGTCTCTACTCATGGATTAAAACTGCACTAGCATGATAATACCAGACGATTTGAGACTACTTATGAACCAAGAAACTTGGATGCAAAGATAACAGGAGGCTACATCAATCATCAGGATGATAAGTCTACGTTCTCAGTTGCCAGTAAGGGATCAGTGATTACTAATTCAAGTTCAATCAAGCGATGGGGCACAAATAAAAGCAAAAACCAATGAAGCAAAAGAAAAACTAACCTCTTATACCGGTTATGGACAAGAACAATTAGAGGACTGATGTCTTTGAACACGGTCTCTTCCCACTCTGCAGCAGTAATGTCTTTGATTGGGCGTATATAATCATCATCCTGCCACACTATCTCATTGTCACTTTCATAGTTTCCATCCTCTTCGTCGTCACTGTTCTTCTTGACATTTTTTATGGTAATCTTGTTGAAAAATTGACCCAAGTTAAAACCTCGACCATCAGCGTCTTCAGGCCAATCAGGATCATCCTCCTCCACGACAAGCGGGTAATCAGCAAGAAGTTTTTGCATTTTCTTTCTCTTTTCAACCAGGTCAAGTTCCTCCTCGATATCCGGATGCTGATCAATTACATCACGAATCTTTCTTCTCCATTCGCGTCTCTCTTCATCATCAACCAGATATGAATCATCAACTGCTTTTTTGAATGACTTACCACCATCCTCCTCATCATCACTATCACTAGATTCTCCTCCTATCCTTTTCCTTCCAAGTTTTTCCACCATTCCATTGGCTTTTACAACTCTTTTTCCTCTTAATCTACCAAACTACCTTTTCCGAACAAAATCCATTTCAATAATAAATCTACTGCTTAGTAATTACACATGCAACAAAAAATTATAAAAAGCTAGAAAACCTTTCAGAAACACTTTTCAGAAACATGTAATTCTCAAATCTCAACTATTAAATAGAAAATAAACGGAAGTTAGGAACAAACCCATGAAGGAAATTGAGTCGTTGATGAGCGATTAAACCGCTTGAAAACGGATGACGAGGAAGCCTCTAAGCTGATTCTGTTGTGCTGGAAAGGATGACAAGTACCAAAGATTACAGGCAGAACATTCATGTCGCTCCGTCTTACAGGTGGAAAGAAACAGTGCAACTCTGAAATACGATTTACTGCCATTCCTATGAGAAAACTATAAATTGAATAATCAGAAATTGAAAAAATGAAAATATAAAACACTTGAAAGAAAAATGCTGAAAAAATCAGCGAGAGATTCTCGAAGATATCAGAAAGGCGTAGAACTGCCTGGTCCGTGCTTTAAGAAGCTTTGAGTCATCATTCATGGAGAAAAGAAGAGGAAAAAGACGAGAAAGATTGGATAGCAAGTTTACCAACCGGTGATTGTGAGACGAACTGAAGCTGAATTATACAAGCTCAAGCTCCGTCTCCTTCCTCCATCTTCTCCATTAAAACCCTTCCTCTGAAATGGATAATGCGACCACGGGCAGCCAGCGCGAAGAGATCCCGCCTCGTACTTATTTATTTTTACTTCTCATTTTCTCAGTTTCAAATTTAAAGGATTTTATCTGCACCTCTATATTTTCATAATTTACATTCCAACACGAATTTGTCGGACGGAAAAAGTTAATTTTAATAAAATATTTAATAAAAAAAAATGAAAATATTAAATAATTAATCAAGCCAATTGTTCAAGATATTTAATTTAATAAAAAATATTAAAATGTCTACTTATTCTTTTCATTAAATCACAAATTATATTTTTGGAATAAAATATTTATTTAAAATTATTTTTTAAACAATCCAAATGACAAGTGTATATATTTTTTAAATAAAAGTACAAAATTGTATTGAAATAAAAGTACCAAAAGGGCACCGTTCGTTTACAAAAAATTTACAAATCGATTAAACAATCAAACCGTAGAGTCAAAATCTTCAAAATATTCGATGTTATGTCATAAAATAATGGATACAAAATAATAGAACCAATTATCAATGATGATTCTAAAATCCGACTTTTTTTTCTTCGAAAATACGATTATTTCTTTCCTTTCAAATGATTCAAAATATAGTAAAAAAAGAGTCTAAAAATTTTCTTGTGAT
>NW_019014683.1:1632372-1655031 GCF_000150535.2 Carica papaya | reverse complement strand
CTATACAAGGCACACTAAATGAATCTTTATCTTCTAATATTGATGAAGAAAGGGCATGACAGAGCAACAGCTGTTATCAAGTGAAAATTTTTCTTACAGCATTCAGTATGATTCCCTTTTGTGGTAATTTGTCTTAAAATTGCAAGTAAAATATTTTGTCTACCAAAAAGATATTTAGACCTGCAAATTGGCAAGTCAATGGTATTCATTTTAATTGAAGCCTTAGGTGTCTGATCCACAAAAGCTCACCCTGTGTAACTTGAAAACCTCTCCGAACCAACAATTTCTATAGCTTCATTGTCATCCATTGAGGGCAAGAAAAACATGCCAGCAATTAATTCAGGGTTGATCATGAAACGGATTTCTTCCTACATATGGTGACCATCAGAAAATATTAAAAATTGAGGTAATTGTATATATGTGAAAATTCAATACATAATAGTCAATATCGCAGCTTAAAAAGTAAGATATGCATACGTATATAGACGTGTGTGTGTGTGTGTGTGTGTATATAAGTAAAATATACGAAACACAGTCTAAAGGATATGGCATGCATATGCAAAAAGGAAAAAAAAAAGCACCAGAATCAAATATACGACAATAGAAGGGTCAAAATGCCTAATCAAAGCAATTAAAAAGATGCACCTGAACACAGCCAGTATGAAGGGCACCCCCCCCTAGATACTTATTAGCAAAATCCACTTCTAGAGCTCCAACAGACTGGTCTTCTATCAATCCTGAACTGTGAACCTACAAGATATGAAAAGATGTTCAAAAGAGTAATTACCGCAGGCAGACCTTGAACTAACCATATGTCACAGATCAAACTCTGAAACAATAAATCAGTTACTTTCTTTTGATACCTCAAAAGGGCAAAGAAGACTGCTAGATTTACTCCAAAAATCAGCCTCATGATAAGCAAAAGGTGAAGAATAATGTCCCATTAATAGAACCTTTCTCTCAAATGACACGAGGCCTGTTGGCATAGTTGTACATATCCTTTCAAAGTAATGAACTATGCAGTGTGCTTTATTTTCTTGCTTTTCACTGTAACTTCCATATAGACTCCTGAAAAGGAATTATGACTCAACAACTCTTACTTGAAGAAACAGAAAAATTAAAATGAGTTTGCTAAAACAAGACATAAAGACCATGGTACCATCAATGAAAAAAATCGAAAGATAATTTTGAGGAAATCAGACATATAGTTTCAGATAAAGGTATATTTTGATGAAATCAGATATGTAGTTTCAAATAGAAGATAATTTTGATGAAATCAGATATGTAGTTTCAGATAAAGGTATATTTTGCACAAGCATGATCCGGAATCTCATCAACTTCCACTCCAGGGAAAGAATAGATGCAAGAAGGTAGATCCAAGATTATGATATAGCAAGCATATTTGAACAAACCCTTCATAAAAAATTGACAACTGCAGGTGAACTGCCAGGTGTTTTCTCTTACACTACATGGCATGACAGCCTTATATGCTTTCTTCCTTGATTACTATCTTCAACTCATCAAAGAGCAAAAATGAGATAAGGTGGGAAAAGTTGTCTGCAGGAGCTCCTTAATTTTTTGCTTCGTATCCATCCACATATAAGGGTTCAAGATCAATAAGCATGCATATTGTAACATATTGTGCATCTCAGAGATAAGATCAAATAGCCAAGGTGTGAAGACATTGATTTGTTACTTCTGTTAATATGGAAATCCATGTCTCCTGCTTTCTTAGTTCTTGATGACTGCAATAGAATATAAGGCATGTTGAACACGCCTCAATTATATCATCTAACTGCCAATTTGTTGGGAGAATTAACTGGTTAAGGCACTTCTTTTCTAGTTAGCATACAAATATAGACATTTCTCATTATCTGACAGTAGTGAAAGGACTTGAGATGATTATAGAATAATAACTTAGTGTAGCTCTTTTTGTGCATTATCTATCTATCAAAGGAAGCAAATCAAATAGTTAAAATGTAAATACTTCAAACCCAATATGCTCAAACTTACAATTATAGACATATAAAACAGTCTAGAAACTGAGAGAAAATAATGCTTAAGTCCACGTACGAAAATAAATGATCAAAGTTGATTGTTGGAAGACGATTTGCACCTCTATTAGTGACTGGGAACAAACAAAAGAAAGAGCATGCAAGAAGAGCCCCAATTAGTTCCTGTTGAAAAGGAATTGCAACTTAGAAAGTTATAGAGGGTAAAGATTGTCAATGGGGGAAGAGAAGACAGTTTAAGTAATTATGAACAAGAGATGAAAAAACTGCCACATGCATGTCATCAAGTACACTTTCATGTTGCTGCTACTGCAGCTAGGACTGTGATCTAATGGATATATATCTATAATATGCTGCAGTGCTCTTAATGAAATTCTCAAGACAGTGTGGATTGCTTCAGTCAGTGAGAAATTCCGAGAATAAAGCAGTAAAAGAAAAGTCATGGGTTTTTCCCTTTAATTCTTAGAACTTTATCATTTGGTAATTTGCTTTATTAGATAGACTATCAAGTAGAGCAAGACATACAAGCCAGGGCATCTTAAACTCTTAGGCTCCATTTGGTTCAAGTCATTCTTTTCCAAAATCTTAATTATTTAATACATAAATTACTTATAAATCAATTTTTTTAAGGCATAATTGAACATATTTCACATGTATCTTTAATTCAACCACAATAAATTTGTTTTACCATTTATCAAGAAAAGAGTTACCAATAATGTAACCCAAATTGAATTGGGCATGAAGCTAACTTTGGTTCTACTAATTCCATTCAAATCTTTATTTCATTTCATTTTTGTATTTGTCTGTTTAATATAATTAATCTTTGAACCACCTCAGGATTCCTTGGGACCCATCAACATAGACTAGTTTTAACTACATTCATAGAATTGACATTGCATGTATTTTCATTCTAAACTAATCTTTGAAAAATACATCTTATTCTTGACGTTCATGAAAGTGGAAAAGAATAGGAGAGAAAACTGGATTTAAAAATATACGGATGATTGAAGATACCTGGCTGAGGAAGACGATACCGGGTTCTTGTGGACCTAGGAGGCGGAGACCAGTTTTAATGCTGCAGTTTCCGCCATCAAGGAGGTTATCTGCATTTTGATAGTGTGATTGCAGTAGAGATGGAAACCGCAAGAGTAAATTTGCCAGTCTTGGAAGGACCTTGCCAAACCATCTAGTTGATTCTTCTCGCGAAATTAGCTGCAAGAAGATCATCCTCATCCATATTTACAACCAATAAAACTACTCATAAACCTAAATTCTCAAAATCGGTTAAAGAAAGAAAATAAGAAAACAGGAGGAGAAGCAGAATTGAAAACCTCATCGAAGAAAACAGCGTAGCCTTCGGGGGCAAAAGGAGCGAGAGAGAAAGGTGAAAGAGAGAGTGAGCTTCTGAGATCGGAAATGGCGAGGGAAAGGACCTCTCCCGAGTCAACTCGGCTGTGTGAGGGGCCGTTTGACAAAGCTTTCAGTGCTTCCACAACCTGTGGTGGCCAAATCAGAGACGAAGATTGAATCGCCAGTGGTAGAAACGGTAGAATAGAGTTAACATCTTCTCTATTCTCCATTTCTCTCTCCTTTCTTTGCTCTTTTCCTTCCTTTCCGAGTTCTGACCGTCTTCAGTCTTCGTCCTCCGGAGTCGGTTTTGAATTTTCCAGCAGGAACTAGAATTTCTGGTTCGCGGGTTCCTATTAGTAGTTCCTTCTTTTTTGTTAAAAATAATAATAATAATAATAATTAAAAGCTCAAATTTATTAAAACATTATTGATAAAATTTATACTAATAACTTTTTTTTTTTCAATTTATGGAAATTCAACATATAAATTTTGGAAATTATCCCAAGAAAATTAAGCTCTTAATTATTTTTTAAGTATACCGTACTTACATTATTTTATTTATTATCTATTTATTATTATTTTAATAAATATTAAAATGTACATCAAATGAATTTCATTGCGGTTAGACTTGTCCATCAAATGAATTAAGTTTACGATAATTTGATACTCGAATATTACTTAGTTTTCTTTCACATCTAATTTTTTTCACGTGATACAAAACTATAAATTAAAATCACACGTTATGAATTAGTAAATATTTTAAACTCTCATATTTTTATTGTTCTATATTCGCCAATAAACCAATATAGATGATTTATATCATATACATATTCGTACATAAAATTAAGACAAGACCTTTTTTATTTTTAGCAAGTTCCGAATGGTTAGAAATTATTCTAATAAATTTATAAAATAATTACAAACGTAGTCATAATATAAATAATTTTAAAAATAAAAGAGTTTTAATTTTTTAAAATTCTTAATATTTTTAAAATTTTTATGACTTAAAACTTTATTAAAACGTATAAATTGTTATTTTACTAAATTAATAAATTTTAATAAAGTTATTTAATCTTAATTAACTATTCTACATTCATAAAATAAAAAGAACCAAAAAAAATTATAACCAATCAACTAATCCCCCTTGGAGCCATTAGATTAAAAAAAAGAACCATTAAAATTACAATTTTATTTATTTATATTCATTTAATTTATGTATCCCATGTGCTATTTTATTTATTTTTTAAATGTAGACAAAATGACGAATACAATATAAAAACTTTTTAAAAAGTTACTAATCTTAGTATTACTTTCGCTGAAGTATATTTAACTGCAGAGTTTTAATGAGATTTAGTACATTAATTATGTGCTAATTTTTATTAAAAATTATATATAATTTAAAAATAAATAAATTAAATTTAACTTACTATTAAAATAATATAATGATTTTTTATTCATTTTATTAAATTTTTAATAAAAATTGTATATTATCTAAATTAGATATATTTTTTTGTCTTATCTAATTTATTGTAGCAGGAAATATAAACATAAAATTAATTAATTAGAGGAAAATTATGTATAAATCTAAAACTGTCGCAGACAATTATACAAACAGATGACGCGCAGTGTAGTTCGATCGAATCTTCTCACATGCAGGCTCCTTAGACCCACCATTGTTGTCTGAAACACGTTGTAATAAACACACACCAGAAGACAGCCATATCCATAGCAAGCAAGCTTCAGGCCTTCTCCGGTTCTTTGTATTTATATATATTTATGCGTGTCTACATGTGCATTTATATATATATATATATTAAATGCTTTTTCGTATATATAAGCGCTAACGTTGGAGCACTTGTAGTTGTCAACGACCTAACAATTCCCCTGAATTGCAGCTTCTTCTGGGTCTTCATCTCTGAACTCCGAACATCTCAATGGAGGCCCAATGGTTGACCGCAACGAACAAGCAGGTTATATCCCACCAGCCGACTCGGCTTGTTGGCTCCCCCATTGGAAACATCCGCCCTATCAAACCGTTCTTCAAGCCTAGTGTTGCTCCAAATCAAGGTTCTTCTTGCACTTCTTACTGATTTACTGTTCGTGCTCATTTTAAACTCTATTGTTGATTTTGTTGGAAATCTCGATAGAAGGATTCATTGTGGTTGAATTTGATTTTTAATTTGGGGAAATCATGCGAAAATAGAGTAACTCTGCAGTCATATATATGAGAATTGATTATTGTTTTACTACCTGTCGTCATCTTCGTCTTCGTTATCATCAAAACATGCTTCATTTTCATGGAGGTTTTCTCAGAAACTCTCTTAGATAAGTTACCGCCCAAAATGATCATTGTTTTCCTCGCTTGCTTACTCAAAGGGTTTTGCCTTAAAATTACGGCTGAAAAGAAGGAGCACCGATCCTCATTTGTGCAAACAGCAGCAGTTCGGCAGGTTACCGGGTCCCTTACCCGAGCGGAAGGCCATCGGTTTGCTGTGGTCAGTTTTTAATTTAAGAAAAGCATTCTGAGATTTTGTTGTGGGTTTGAAAAGCATTAAGAACTTGATGATTCTACTTTATGGGATTTATTTTTGTTTGTTCTCTGTTTTGATATTATTTTTGGATTGATTGTTAACTTTTTCTTGTGGGTTAATCATTGTCTTGCATTCATGATCTTGTGGTGTTCAAGGTTGTGGCGCGGTTTAATGAGATTGTGACAAGACCACTGTTGGAAGGAGCTCTGGATACCTTCAAGAAATATTCAGTTAAAGACGAGGACATTGATGTATGTTTTTGCAGACTTCTCTCAGAATCATATATATCTTTAATTTTCTTTTCTTTTGGGTACATCTCCTTGTTTGTTTCACTGTTGTCGTTGTTCGTATATGCTTTTACGTACAGGGTTATGCACATACATAGGTACGTATTGTACATGTTAGATTGCTTGATTACTTCTCTGTTTCTTCCATTAGGTTGTGTGGGTTCCTGGCAGCTTTGAGACTGGTATTGTTGCAGAAAGGCTGGGGAAGTCGAAGAAATATCAAGCAATAGTGTGCATTGGAGCTGTGGTATGGTTTTGTTCTTTTAGGATGTGCAGCATGGTTACTATCTTTGCTTCTATCCTTATTTTTGGATCCCTGATGTTTTACTTATTGTCAGTAGATCAGAGGCGATACCACGCACTATGATGCAGTTGCTAATTCTGCTGCTTCTGGAGTGCTTTCAGCTGGTCTAAATTCAGGTTGGTTACACATTCTCTGTTCTATAGGTGGTTTAAGTACAGGGTTAGTCAAAGTGAGAGATATGCGGTAAAGGTATATTGTTCCTAATGCTGCTTATGTTATCCTTATCATAAATGTGGAAACAAGGAACATGTGCATAGTCTAAAGACTGAGGAGCTGCGCTAGAAGCAAATACTCTTGTTTCAACTCTCAATAAATTTCCAACCATGGATTTTATTCTTATCTTGCAAAATTGAGAGTCACCGTGCACCATATTTCTGCAGGACTTAATTTAAATGATTCTGCTAGCCTGATGCACATCAGTTTCTTGTTCCTCATTTTTTTTATATTTTTGTTTTTGCTACGAAAAATTGAATATGTTTCCCATTTCTCTCTGTAGGGTTCCATGCGTCTTTGGTGTCTTAACGTGTGATACATGGAGCAGTATGGTCATAGTAGAAAAATTTTACAATGAGAACTATTATGTATCAAGGAACCATCCAGTTCTGTAATTTGGCTATTCTTGTTATCATATGAGATATAATCTTACTCTTTTCATTATAATAATTGTAGGCTCTAAATCGAGCTGGTGGTAAATCTGGGAATAAGGGTTCTGAAGCTGCTTTGATAGCTGTAAGTTGAAGTTGTTAAATATTATTCAAAATTTCAGTAGTTTTTGTTGGTTGATTTCTTTTATTTTGATTTGTTGGAAGATCTGTAAGATAGTGATAGAGTTGAATCAGACTTTGAAATTAGAGGAGAGATACCTCTTAAGCGAAAAAACAAGGATACCAACTTGTATCTATGCTTTTCAACTGCAGCAGCATCAATATTTAATTTTTGTGATCCATTTCAAGGAATTCGATAGGTGAATGGTTGAACCTACTTGGTGTGTCCTTCCACTTCTTCCCGATATTTGTATAAGATTCTTAATTTTCAATGTATCATAAAATACTATGGAACATCACATGCAATGCAGGCATCTATGCTTGCTTATGTGGCTTGCTTTTACTAGATTGCACATAATATTCTTTTGCTAACTGTGGGGAGACCGGAGCACCCCTCAGATGGATTTTTCATGGCAATTGCACATTGAACTTGCATATTTGAGCTTTAGAGTGGTGGATTTCTGGTTGGGCATTATAGATATATGACTCTTCTTGGAGTAATTTGTTCTTCCAAATGAATTGGCTGTCTTATAGGCTGTCAAAATAGATTTTCTTTTTAGAAACTCTGCAAGTGTTTTTGCCTTTTGTATCAAAGAACCAAGTCATGAGTTTATGATGGTTATGTTAGATGCCTCTGTAATTCACACCAATATATGGCGGCAAGAAGAGAAAAATGCATTCAAATCTTGTTTCTATAGTTGATTGAAGAATTCTTATATGGTTAATCTACTATTTCTGCAGATTGAGATGGCATCCTTGTTTGAGCACCACCTGGTTCCGTGATTATGCTGTTCGAAACTTACTTGAATGCTGTCCCTTTTTCCCCCATGTTTTGTTTCTTTAGGTATCAAGGCTTTTTTTTGTAATTTTTATGTTTCAAATAAGAAAAGGTAAGACATTCATCCGGGGGTCTTTTGTTGTAATGTGTTCTTGTACTCAAAATGGCTGTGGTAAATTCCTGGAGAATGTCTTACCAATTGCTATGCTGTGAATTCTTCTGCTTTGTTGGTCGTTGAATGAGAATTTTCTGCCCTCTGGACCTTGTTTGGTGAATGTTGAGCATTGAGTAGAGTAATGTTCAAGTCTAAGGCTCTGGTTAGTGAAATGCAAAGAACTCAATGAGGATATCGATATTTTCTTCTGAGGATCAAATCGGAATCGTTTTATTTTTTCCGATTTTCTTTCGTCCTCTCCAAATAGAGCCCAAGAGGAGGTAGATCAATATGTTTTCTTTCACCAAAAGCCGAAAGAAATTGGGAAAAATTTCCATTGAATGTAAGGAAAAATCTCATGCACATATCCCAAATGGGCGTAGATATATGTATATCTGAGTGGGATAACAGAGAGGTGGACAAGGAGGTGTTTATGTTTTGGATTTTGTTGTTGGAAAAGAGAAAAGAGCATATAACTTGAGGAGGTATGAAAGCTGAGACAGACAATACCTGCCTTGGTCTATACTCCATTCCAAACTGCCTACTATTCCCATTTGAAATTCTCTATTACTCTCTAAGCTTGATCCAAATAAACAACTATATCGATCTTGCTCCCGACTCATAAATCAAAACATTACCCGAAATCTGAATAACTAAAAAGAAACTTAGGTACTGAAAGTTTGAACAATCTGATATCTAAAATATATAACTGTAATAATTAAATTTAAAGACGAAACTCAGACCCACTTATAATCGAATAAGATCTCACTCAAAATTACAAGATATCGGCGTCTACAAGAACCCGATTTTGAAATGAATTGAAACTCAATTAGTTCGGAAATATGAAATGGTACCAAAATTTCTCTAACTTGATAACCCAAATGACTTGAAACCCAAAATCTGATCAACCAGATCTTGACCCAAAATTAATCCGAATCTACCTGCTCCTAAAATTAGTACCTGTTTAACAAGTGTATACTCATATGCACCTTTAAATTCTCTACAGGAAAAAAGCTAACCAAATGTCTCCAAACAAAGAATAAAGGAAAAGGGTACTGAGAAGCTTAGAATCAAAGTCATTAGTAGTAAAGATCTCTAACAATACCTTCATATTTTTGAAGATCAATCTGCTTATTGTCTCATTAACTTGATAATAATAATAAAATATCAACAACGACAAGAAGCATGATATACATATATATATATATGCATAGTATGGGATGGTGTATGATGATGATCATCATCTACCTATGCATGGAGGATCTATCTACAGTAACCATGAAGAAGAAGGAACCCCAATATTCTCTTTTCTGTAAACTATTAAAACCAGGAAGTTGCAGAGAGGAAGAAGAACAACTCATTGAGCAAAAAGACTATTAAGAACTTCAATGCTTGGACATATCACTTGGCCTATTGCCATAATCATATCTTCCTTCTTCTTCTTCTTCTTTTCTGTTCTGTAATGATGAAACTACAGCTTTCTTCTTCTTCCTCTGCCACCCTTGTGAACATCCAGGCAAAGCTTCCCATTCTCCAAGGTGGATTCATTAATCACCAAAACAAGTCACTAAATCCTTCTTTTTCATTGTCTTCTTTATATCCTAGCTTCTTCATATCAAACTCACTACATCACTCTCAGTATCCCAGCTGGTCATTCCCTCCAGTGAACCAGGTTAATATATCTTCACTCATATCTCCCAGTTCCCTACTTATAATCCATGGTGTTCTTATCCAAATTTTCCTTTTTAATGACAGAGTGTTGCAGCAATCCTATTCGGAGATGGGTCAAAAGCAGGGCTCTACCCTCTAACAAAGAGAAGATCAGAAGGAGCCATACCCATTGCAGCAAATTATAGGATCATTGATGCAGTTGTCAGCAACTGTCTCAACAGCAACATAAACAAGATTTATGCTTTCACACAGTTCAACTCTGCTTCTCTCAATTCTCACCTCTCAAGAGCTTACTCCAGACTCGGGAAAGAAGGTTTCGCTGAGGTCATTGCGGCTTATCAGAGCCCTGAGGACCAAGGCTGGTTTCAGGTACTCTATCACGGAAAATTCTATATGAAATTCTATTAGATTCATCCCTCGAGTAAAGTAAGTCACATTGATCTAAATCACGTAAATTCCATGTCTTTTATTTTTATACTTTAATCTAATTGCTTAATTTCCATTTCACACAACAAATTTACTGCAAAATATCAAGAACCCACCTGACCACATTAGTATTCATGTATCATATTTGTATCTCTATAACCATCCATGGCTTTTCATTAACATATAGCTCCTGACCTTCTAAGGGAACTGCTGATGCAATGAGAAGATGCTTGTGGGTTTTGGAGGAGTATCCAGTGATAGAATTTTTAGTGCTTCCTGGCCATCATCTTTACAGAATGGATTACCAGAAACTAATTGAAGCTCATCGGACTGGCGAGGCTGATATAACCATTGTTGGTTTAAGCGCAATCAGAGATCGAGATCCTGGTTTTGGCATTTTGGATTTGGATTCAGCAAATCAAGTTATAAAATTCAGTCACAAGTCTGGCAACGTGCAGAGGAATGGTTGTATTTCAGTAAGTGGCTCTCAGCTTTCACATCATTTTAAGGGATTGTTTGGCTTAAGTACCTAAGAGAAATTTTATAAGCTAGTGAACAACTTATAAAAGCAGTAATAAAAGCTATAAAAAGCTTATAAATTGCTTTTTGTTAAGTTAAACCAAACACCCTTTTTAATTTAGGAATATATGACACCTCCATTCTGGATTTTTACTAATTCTTGGAAAAAAAATCAGGTAGAAAGCTCAATGAAACCCAACAGTGCTATTCTTAATAAAATTCAGAGTATGGGAATCTATGTGATTAACAGAGACAAAATGCTGAAGCTTCTAAATGAAAGCTTTCCAGAGGCAAATGATTTTGGAATTGAAGTAATACCAGGAGCAATAAGCATAGGAATGAAGGTTAGATCTTGACTTCTTTACCCATCTAAAATAAAGGTATGTTTGTAACCAATGAAAATCACTTAGCAAAATCTTAGATTTCCAAAGGAATTTTACGAAAAACAATTCGATTTTCCAAACAAATCCTAACCCAGTTCAGATTTCCTTCTTTGTCTGACTGGGTTTTGTTGGTTGGAGGACAGGTGAAGGGTTATGTCTTTGATGGATACTGGGAGGACATGAAGAGCATAGGAGCATTTTACAGAGCTAACATGGAATGCATAAAGAAATCTGATATGGAATACAAGTCAGTCCTATTTTCTTTATTTCACAAAATATCTTATGAAATATTAGTGGATTTTCTTTTGGATTAATCGAAAATCTTGATCATATGTGACAGTTTCTACGATAAACATTCTCCTCTCTACACCATGCCTAGATGCTTGCCTCCAACTTCTGTGGAAGATGTTGTTATAATAGACAGTTTGATTGGAGATGGTTGCATTCTCAATGTAAGAACAATTCTTTCTTTGGCTTTCCAACTTTCAAACGCACTACTTAATACATTTTTTCTGTCATAGAAACCAAACTTCTCGACTTGCAGTATTGACATTAAACTCTATATTGGTACGAGTCGATTTCTAAATTTCTTCTATACTTGTAAATTTTCCGTTCTCAAACATACAAGAATTTAAAAAGCGAAAATTTGTGAAGCTTTCTCTTTTCTAAGTATACAAGAACTTATTAAAATCCCGAAATAATTTTCTATAACTAAAGAGAGATATAAGATGTTTGTTTAATATCCAATTTCTTTCAAATCTACAACTTTTTAATACTCGTAAATTTAGTTTAATAAATTTTAGTTATTTTTTCAATTTTTTGTTTATCTTTGTAAGAGTAGAGATGCAACATTAAAGGAAGCGTTGTAGGCATGAGGACAAGGATTAGAGATGGAGTGACAATCGAGGACTCTGTAATCATGGGTTTCGATATCTATCAAGTAATCAACTTTTTCATTATCTCCTTCAGTTGATATGTTGTTGTGGTCTTTTATACAATACTGTGAATAGGAGATAAATTCGTAAAATCTCTCGGTTAGCATTAGCGTAAACCCTCTAATAATTAAATTAAAATACGATTTAACATTTATCTGTGAATTGTAAACAGAAAGAAGATGATCAGAAGAGTATCCCAATAGGCATAGGGGAAGATACTCTAATTAGAAAAGCTATTGTTGACAAGAATGTAAGAATCGGCAAAAACGTAAAGGTATACACCACTACTCTATTTGTTTTCTATATATTATATGTACACTAAATTTGTATTCTATACTCTTTAGTATTCTATATGGTTGGATTTTGAACTGAATTCGAACTCGAAGTTTCTTAATATCAATATGAATAGTTTTTCGGGTTTTTCATTTTTTGATATTTAATTCTAGTTCGGAATAACAAAACTTTATCGGATAATGAAAATTTCTTAATTAATATATGTTTTTTAACATTATTATTTACCTTAATTACTTTTTATTAACTCCAAATGCAGATAATTAACAAAGACAATGTACAAGAAGGAGACAGGGAAGCAAGTGGATACATTATCAGAGAAGGCGTAGTAGTTGTTATTCGCAGTGCAGTTATTCCCGACGGAACAATTTTATGATTCTATTATTTTTAATTTAATTACTCATTAATTATAATTTTTTAGAATTAATTAAATAAAAAAGAACTATAAAATATTGAAATTTCTATTTAATTTCATTTATGTACGAAAAGAATTTTAAGAAAGAGAAATTACATGAATTTTAATTTTAATAAAATGATCGTGCCTGTTAAAAATAGAAATAAACAGAATTTGTTGTTCTTCGTTTTTGAAACGTCGTCGTTTATGGAAATGACGATCATGCGTGTTAAAAATAGAAATAAACAAAATTTGTTCTTCGTTCCTGAAACGTCGTCGTTTACTAAAATTACGACAAGAGCAAAAACCTTGGTGGGTCTACCAGTTGTCTGCTGAGTTTTCACTTATCTGTGAGTAGAAGCTCCTTCTTCAAATGTAATCTCCATTGTCATCACTCTGGTTTTCATGGGTATGTCTTGTTTTCTTTCCTGTTAAATCATCATTTCTCTTTACTTCGATTTTCCATTATCAACTCCGTCTCGAGTGTTAAGTCTTTTTGTTTCTTTTGGATAAACTCCTTGTCTGTAAAAAGAATAATGCAAGTATTGATAAACGCAAACCCTAGCCAAAATGGCTTCAAACCCTTCTTCTCCACTCCAATTACGCCTTTTAATCTTCCGCCAACTAATTTCCGAACTGGGTTTCTGCAAACCCAGAGGCCCCAACTGGGGTTTTGGAGAAGTTCTGTAAACCTAGGTAGAGATCAATCTGCTGTTACTAGTACTAGTACTAGTAAGACTGCTAATCACAATTTTGTAAATGAAGAAGAAGAAGAAGAAGAAAATGATAATGATGGTGAGGATTGGGAATTGGAGTTCCTTGGGGAGCTTGACCCACTGGGATTCCAACCTCCAAAGAAAAGGAAAAAGCTAAAAGAATCCAAGTTGCTTCAAGGCACTGAAGGGATGGACTGGTGTGTTAAGGCTAGGAGGATTGCTCTTAAAAGTATTGAAGCTAGGGGGTTGGCCAGTAGAATGGAAGATTTGATTAGTGGTAAGAATAAGAAGAAGAAGAAGAAGAAAACTACTAAAATGGTGGGAAATAATGATAAGATTAGCAAGAAGGTCAAGGGTATTATAGATGATTTAGAGCATGATTCAGAGGAGGATGTTGGGCTTGAAAATATTGATGGTAGTACTCTCGATCTTCGGAGAAAGGTGAGTATGATGGCTAGTGGGATGTTTGAGGTGAAGAAGGAGAAGGCTATGGAAGAGTTTGTTCAGAGGCTGTCTCAATTCTCGGGGCCATCTGATCGTAGAAAAGAAATCGACTTGAATAAAGATATAGTTGAAGCGCATACTGCAGAGGAAGTGTTGGAGGTTACAGCTGAGATGATCATGGCTGTTGGAAAAGGGTTGAGTCCATCACCATTATCCCCTCTAAATATTGCCACTGCACTTCATCGAATTGCTAAGAATATGGAGAAAGTTTCAATGGTGAAAACTCGTATGTTAGCATTTGCCCGTCAAAAGAGAGATGTCAATGCTTGTGGCTCTTGCAATGACAGCATTACCAGATTGCTCAGCCCAGGTATCTCAAATATCTCTTGGGCTTTGTCCAAGATTGGAGGCGAGCTGCTTTATTTCTCGGAAATGGATAGATTTGCAGAGGTAGCATTGACAAAAGTTGGGGAATTAAATTCTCAGAATGTTGCTAATATTGCTGGGGCTTTTGCTACAATGCAGCACTCTGCGCCTGAACTATTCTCGGAACTGTCAGAAAGGGCATCAGACATTATTGACACTTTCCAAGAGCAGGAGCTTGCTCAGATGTTGTGGGCTTTTGCCTCTCTATACGAGCCAGCTAATCCTCTGTTCGAGTCCTTGGATAATGTTTTCAAGGACACAAGTCAATTTAAATGCTGCTCAAGCAATATCTCGGATCACAATCCTGACTTGGAAAGAGTTTTAGACTCTTCAATTCTCAGTTTTAACAGGGATCAGCTTGGGAATATAGCTTGGTCTTATGCTGTTCTTGGGCAGTTAGACCGGCTTTTCTTTTCAAATGTGTGGAAAACTCTGAGCAATTTCGAGGAACAAAGAATTTCGGAGCAATACAGGGAAGATATCATGTTTGCTTCACAGGTTCATCTTGTGAACCAATGCTTGAAACTTGAGTATCCACAGCTTGATTTATCCCTCAAGCATGAGCTTGAGGAGAAAATTTCTAATGCAGGAAAAACAAAGAGGTTTAATCAGAAAACAACATCATCTTTCCAGAAAGAGGTTGCTCGTCTACTCGTTAGTACTGGCATGGATTGGGTGAGAGAGTACAGTGTGGATGGGTATACCTTGGATGCTGTTTTGGTTGATAAGAAGGTTGCTTTGGAGATTGATGGACCAACTCATTTCTCTAGAAATACTGGTGGGTTGTCTTTGATTTTTTGCTCACGTATTGTGATGCTTTGAACTCATCTCATTTAGCCGCACTGATCTTCTGCAGGGAAACCATTGGGACACACAATGCTGAAACGCCGGTACATCACTGCCGCTGGTTGGAATATTGTGTCATTGTCACACCAAGAGGTGACTCCTAGTCTATTTATGATTGGAATTCCCTATATATATATATATATATATTCAATGAAGAAAATGTTAGGTCAAGTATAACCCATTGCAACTGTTGAACTAATGGAATGTAATTATCACAAAATGTTTATTTTACCAGAATCTATTCACTCACTAGGCTGAAGTTCAACTTGCTCACCTCGACTTTCGTCAATACACTAATAAATTAAATTTTAAACTCACCAAATCAAACATTATGAGTCGATTACTGTCAACTCATAATGTATCTATAAATTGACGAGTTATACATGTATATATGTAAAATGACGAGCTTTATATGTATATATGCATATATACATACACTATTGAGGTTCTCTTTCCTTCCGAAGGTAATTGTTCTACTAAACTTATCCTCCATGTCAACCAACATTACGATGAGTGTGGATGTTTCTAAGTCTAAGCAATCCTACTGTAAGAACTAGCACCCAAATTTCTGCATATGTAGTTGTATACTTACAAATGTAGGTGTATTTGATCATGTTGCTCAAATGATTAGGAAGATTGACCCATTTCATATGCAATATAGCTTGAAGTTTTCCTCATTTAACATAATGGCCTCTTGGCCTTCTTGTTTTTTGCTCTTTTTGGTGCAGTGGGAGGAACTGAATGGGAGTTTTGAGCAGCTAAACTACCTAAGAGAAATTCTAAAAGACCACCTTGGGGAAGGCAACCACAATGATCTGTAATTAGTGAGGAAGATTGAAGAGCATCATGGATTAGTTAGTGAAATTCGAAAATTAATTTCAAGAACAGAGGTTACTGTTTTTGTCAAACTATATATATATATATGTATATTATTTACTGGTTTTTTAGATATTTTTTAATTAAATATGATAATTTTGAGTACAAATTAGTCTAATTCGATTTCCGAATGTTTTCTAACTCAATTCTCGTTTTGGTGTGGTTCAATTGCGGATTGATAAACATCTCTACTCTTTTCAGATTAAACCGTGAGTGTATTCTAATCGAATTCAAACTGTGAAACATCTTTTTTTTTTTCAGATTAATAAATATCCCTACTTTATATATGATAAAAAATTAAATTATAAAATTAGAATTAAAATTAAAAATTAAAAAATTGTAACTTGTCGTAGTTTTTAGTAATTATACTCCATGGACTTTAATTGATAAGATTATGAATTAATTTAATATCAAATCTTTAAAAAAAAATTGTCAAATTATATTTAAATTACCACCAACACGGTTGATTAAGATTTTTATTTTTTTATTTGAAATATCAATAGTTCGAATCTCGTTACAAATTTAAAATTTGTTATTTTATAAATGTATTATAGGTTAGTAATTATCGGTTCATAATACTTTGTTCAGTAAAACTAGTGAACTAAATTATTAATATGTTAGTGAAAGCGTAGTAACTAAGTTAAATTTAGTGTCCTTAAACTAAGACGTATTCAAATAAAAATAATATTTTATGATAATTAAATTTTATTTATTAAAGTAGTCACAGTAGAATAAAAATTTAATTAAATATTTTTTAAAAAAAATTATATTTAAATTGACGACGACAGATATAAAAATATTATAGAATTATTAATTTTTTTCTAAACGTGTATGATTTACGTAATTAACGACGTGTGATTATTGAATTTGAATTTATACGTAAATTAATAAATAAAATTATTCTACTTATAACTATATAATAGATCTAAATTTTTAAGAACACTAAATAAATATATTGCGTTAAGGAAATGATTAAGTCAAATTTAAATTTATTCAATTTTGTGCTTAAATAAACATTGAGTAGTAGTCCAAAAGTTATTTAGGAAATTAAAAAAGGAAATTAAAAACAAATAAATCGTGTTTTTCATGAAGAAAAAAAGCAAAATAAATAATTGAATAATCAGCGGAAAGATAGGGGAATAACACGTGATCGCAAGTGGGCCGTACTCCTCCTTGCAGGTGCTTGGGTCGGCACCTCACGTAATCGTGACACGTGTCCTTCCTTACAAATCAATCTATTTATTACTCTCACCATTATCACCACCCTTAAGTAAGGTCGCTTGCTCTATTTTAGCTCTCTCTCTCATATTCGATTGCCTGAACTCTCGCAAAAGTTTCTCCGATCGGTTTCTTCTTCTTCCCGTAATCTTCACCAGGTAAATCTGTACTCAACTTGAATTGTGATAATCTTCTTCGTTATTTCATTTTTGTAATTATTACTTAATTTTATGATTTAGTTTGTGATGGTTGATGAATAATCATATGAGAGATCTAAGCTTTCGTTTATTCATTTGTCTGATTAATCCAGAAATCAAACATCTCTGTTCTGTTTGATCAGTGTGGATTCTCATTTTAAGTAGTTGTAGGTCGTTTCCAGATCGTTCTTTCAACCATATTTCTTCTTCCTTTCGTATCCTCACTTTCTGGAATCTTCGCCGTCTTCCTTTCTTTTCATTGTGTATATCTGGAAGAATGCGGACTGATATCTCCTTTTTTTTTTTATATATGTTTCGTCCAATCAGAAGTGACCTAATCAAGAACTTTAGTTCACAAGTCAACGCGTTCTTTAACATTATATGATTCAAGACACTGTGTTCATCCAAGTGATATGTAGATTTGACAATTTTTTTTTTTGGTTTCAATCGGTGGCTTTCACATTTTTCTATACGTGTATTTAGCTTTTCAACCGTCTGCCATTAAAGGTTTCTTGTTGATTTATAGAGATCTGAGAAATGTGATTATATCTGTTCTGTTTTTAATGCTTTATTGTGCTTAGCTACTATTGATTAGTGGCTGTGGTTGATTGACTATTACGGTGTTATGGATCGACCATTGTCTCTTCTGTGTCTATTTCGTCTAATCAAAAGTGATCTAATCAAGAAGTTCAGTCCACAAGTCAACGAGTTCTTTACCATTATATGATTCAAGACCCCGTGTTGATCCAAGTGATATGTAGATTTGACTTCTTTTGTTTCAATGGGGGGCTCTCACATTTTTTCTGTACATTGATTTTTTCTTGTTTTTAATGCTTTATTGTGCTTAGCTAGTGTTGATTGGCTGTGGTTGATTGATTATTGTGGTGTCATGGATCAGGCATTTTCTCTTCTGTGTTTTATCTTTTTCTCTTCCTTTTGTATCCATAGTCTTTAACGGCTTTAATTTTTGTTGCTGTTAAGGTATGGCATCATCTGATGAACCAGAAGTAACTGAAAGGGGTCTTAAGAATGAGAAGGATGAGGAAGACAAAGAACAAAAAGGGGGATTTCTTGAGAAGGTGAAGGATTTCATCCATGATATTGGTGAGAAGATTGAGGAGACAATTGGATTTGGGAAGCCAACTGCTGATGTTACTGCTATTCATATCCCTAAAATTAACCTTGAGAAGGCAGAGATAGTTGTTGACGTGCTCATAAAGAATCCGAATCCCATTCCCATCCCCTTGATTGACATAAACTACTTGATTGAGAGTGATGGAAGGAAGCTAGTTTCTGGATTGATTCCGGATGCTGGGACTATAAAGGCACACGGGGAAGAAACTGTGAAAATACCAGTGCATTTAATTTATGATGACATCAAAAGCACATACGATGATATTGAACCTGGAAGCATCATCCCATACAAGGTCAAGGTTGACCTTATTGTAGACGTACCTGTTATTGGAAGGTTGACTCTACCACTGGAGAAAAATGGGGAGATCCCGATACCTTATAAGCCTGATGTTGATCTTGAGAAGATAAAATTCGAGAGGTTCTCTTTTGAAGAAACAGTTGCAGTTCTTCACTTGAAATTAGAAAACTTAAATGACTTTGATCTGGGCCTTAATGCACTAGATTATGAGGTTTGGCTATCTGATGTCAGCATTGGAGGTGCAGAAATCAAAGAATCTACAACGATCAAGAAGAAGGGAATAAGTTATATTGATGTTCCCATCACCTTCCGTCCCAAGGATTTTGGTTCTGCTCTGTGGGACATGATTCGAGGAAGAGGTACTGGCTACACCATAAAAGGACATGTTGATGTGGACACACCTTTTGGAGCTATGAAGTTACCCATTAGCAAGGAGGGTGGTACAACTAAATTCAAGAAGAATAAAGAAGATGGTGGTGATGATGATGATGATGAGGTATATCAATCCTGTGGTTGCAAAAAAAAAAAACTCTTATATTTTGCATTCTTAACTGTATTATGTGGTTGTAAATTGTCTTCATTGTCATGGTTCATTATTCCTGAAGTTAGAAGTTCAATCCCTCACGGCATGTATGTTGATTGTTACAAATCATTGTTTGTTGCTTACTGATGCACTATCATCTTTTCTCATTGATACATTCATGTGGATCATGGATTGCTGAGTCAAATATTTACACATTTTCCTTATGTGCAGGATTAAACAAAGCACTTATGGGAGTTATTCAATCACTGGCTTTTGTTAGTTGTTGGTACAACTGTTTACTAAAATAATATATTAGCCGATGCTTGACACCATGGAAACAACTTCTGAGGATGATGCACATACATCTTAGACACAAAAGATGGTATTTTGTATTTATATTTTTACGCATGAGTTTTCATGGTGATGTAGACTGCCCTATGTGGGGCATTTTATTTGGATATCTACTCTTCTGAGCGTCTGGATCCAGTGGTTGTAACTTTTATCTTCTGAACTTGTCTGGTTAGTTCGGTTGCTTGTGTTTCGGTTGACTTGTGGATTAATTTATGTACCTGATTAACGATGTTGTGTTTAGTAATGATCCGCTGTTTTCTCACTTCTTTTAGCTTCACTCTTCACCTTTCAGATATTAAATCAAACTTCTGTCTTAGGGAGAGCGGATGTTAGTCATCCAATTGTGGCTCTCGTTTTCTCTGGATAAGGTTACCCCGAGTTTACAATATTAGTTATTCTTCAAGGAATAGTGTTTTAATTGTTAGATTACAAATCTTATAAGTTTTTCTTTGAATACATAACTGCTGAAAAGTAAAACATTTAATGTTGTAAGTTGAATCATATTGTTGGGATCTTTTTGTTTGTGCTGTCCTTATTTAAAGGGGTTTGTAATATATGATTGGGTTGAACCTTGGACATAAGAGAGGCACATTTAAGCTAGGATGCCAATCAAGCTGAGTGCTGCTAGTCATGGATGTTATGTAATATTCGGGTTCAAAAATTTAATTCGGGATAATATTTTTTTTAATTTATAAAAAATATATATAAATAATTAAATTTTATTTTAATTTAATTTTATTAAATTTTTGAGAAAAAAATAAATAAATAATAAAATTAAAAATAATTTTAAAAAAAATTAGTGAAAGTGTAAATAAAGAGAATGTTTTTTAAAAAAAAAATTAAAAACAAAGGGTAGAATCGTAAAAAGAAAAAGTTTGGTTACGTGGAACGATCCGATCAGTAGTCACAGCGAACCAGAGCACGTTACGTGGTAAACACGTTAACATCGCCACCACGCAGGAGGCCACGTGGGCTATCTGCTTGCCTAGGCGATCTGACAGTTCAGATCACATCTCCCGTGGACGAACAGCTTAGATGAATTCCCTCTTTATATGTGATTGAGCAGATGAGATTGAACACGATAGACAGCTCAGATTCGTCTACGTAATCGGCCTAAACAGGTAACGATCGGACAACTCTTCTCGTTCCACGTCAACGCGGATGAACGACCAGGATCGAAGAGAAGAGAGGCATTTAAACTTCTCTTCAGTTGCTCTGAAACCCTAGTTGACACCCAGTCAAAGAAGAAGAAGAGGAGGCGGCCCAAGGGAAGACCAACTGCTGGAGAGACGCTGCCGCAACCGCACTGGAGCCACCGCCGACTGCCAAAAAAGGTAAAAATTTTCTCTTTCCCCTCGGAATTCAATCCCGAGTCTCCCTATGGGCATATCGGAGCAAAAGAGTCGACGGATGAGCCGAAAATTGCAGGTAAAGCTCGGCCGACCCGCCGCTATCAAAACCCAAAATCATTTCCGATGACTCCCTTTTTGTTTCTCATTTCATGCAATTCTTTGACCATCGTGTTCACCATCTCTTTCTGGTGCAAATTAGCCAAAGAAGAACTCCAACCACGAAGGATGACCGGCGAAGCCACCGCACCCGAAGACTTCCCCGCTGGTAGGTGTCGATTTTTTTATTTTTCTGGCTAACTGAGGCTTCCTAACGTGTTTTTTCATTGGGATATGTGTAAAATCGACCAAAACTTGCTAAAACCATTTAGGCTGAGGCGAACCACCGTCATGGGTGGCAGAGCCAGCCTCGGAGAACGGCGTCGTTGCCGTACCGGAACTCTAAAATTTGCCATAAGGGTTTTTCAACACCAATTTCAGATTTTTTGAATATTTTTAGGTACGTGACAAGTATTTTTAATCTTTACGAAAAAAATTCAAGAAAACCAGGGACCGTCAAGAGGTGTAGTAGATAGGACAGTGTTTTGAAACATTAATCCGGGTAAGAATTTATTACTCTATTCTCTGTTACAGTAAATTGAGACTTAATAATCGATA
This sequence comes from Carica papaya, assembly GCF_000150535.2. Next base: position 1,633,197 of record NW_019014683.1, on the reverse strand, counting down.
AATTATATTTTTTAAAAAAAAATAGAAAATTTTTAAAATAATTAAAGGTCACTAGTAGAGTCGGAACTGGTCAATTTATATTTGACATGATTCACTGTTTATTTTCATGTATTGCATGAATTGCGTACTATTGTATTGTACTTATTTAATTGATAGTTTTGATTGTTTTCTCAGTTGTTTGGTTTACCTCACTGCACATTTCCGTATTGGTCTATCCTGAAATAAAATATCTCAATTATATTCTTAATGTGCATATCGCCTGTTTGCATAACCTACAGTTGATTTACGAATACCCTTTAAGTTCCGGGTCTCTACAAGTGAGCATATACTTTCTTCATATTCGAATTTCATCTATTTGTTTCAGATTATTGTTGAAAGTAGTGTTTTTCTTACTGTAGTATTATTGTCATATGCTTTAATGATTAGTATTTTCACTCATCTAGCCAAAAATATAGATTCGAGAGTTTACTTATAAACATATTATCGTGAAATAATTGATAAAAAAAAAGAAAAACTAATAGAAATTGTTATATTATTATATATATATTACAAGATTAGTTTATTTTTATATTTAAAAATTACGTAATATATAATTTATAATCAAGTAAAAATGAAAGACATGCAATTCTGCTTACTTATATATGTGTCCATAATTATGTATTCCAGTTAGACTATGTTTGGGGAAGATCATTGAGGTAATGGTTGTTTCCTGGTCCCATCCGCTGTAGCTGTAACAATCCGGAACATAAAAAAAAATTACAAATTAAATGCAAAAACGAAATAATAGTATTAGGGTTTACATTCTTACACAATAATCAGAATACC
>NW_019014683.1:1610598-1625743 GCF_000150535.2 Carica papaya | reverse complement strand
TTTATATTTTTATTTTTTAATTTTTAAAAAGGTCAAAAAATTTGAATTACTAATAGAAAAAGGTACAATATTTTTTATCAATGTAAAAATTTGGAAATTATCTACATTAATACATAAATTATATTTATATATAAATAATATACATGGCTCATATAAAATACATATTCTACTCTACAATTTTTTTTTTAAAATATTGCAAAAAAAAAAGTAAATAGATGTCAAATTGTCAATAAATGCATCTTCAGAAAAAAGTAAATAAATGTACAGAGAGAGAGAGAGAGAGAGAGAGAGAGAGGAGATAGAGAGAGAGAGAGAGAGGGGAGAGAGGGAGAGAGAGAGAGAGAGAGAGAGAGAGAGAGAGAGAGAGAGAGAGAGAGAGAGAGATGGAGAGTCCAGGGGTGAAGAACCTTGGGAGACACATACCACCTTCCCCCCTTTCCTTTATTTTCCAAAACCAGCAACTTGTCCACTTCATTTTGATTTTGGTATGCACTGAATCCACCCCCTTTCATTCTTATTTCAAAAACTCAGACTTACAAAAACAACATTCCCCCATTTTCCATCTTTCCAAACAGAAACCAAAGTTTTCATCTTTTCTTTATAAAAATTCCACAGTCTAAACCATTAATATTTCCTTTGGTGTTGATGGGTTCTTCCCCTTTTCTCAATGGTTGTTGAGTGGAACAGCTCAAGAGAAAAATATCTGATTTGCTAATTTATTTCTCTTGGTTGGAAAGTGATTGAGATATGCAAAGAATATATCAGCTGCATCTATATCCTCTTTCTTATTATCTATCTGGTAAATCTTCTTCTTCATCTCAGTCCCAACACCACCAGAGGCTACAACATCACAGGTGATTCTTTTTTTATTATATTTCCTTATCAATATGATTATTCTTTCTTCTTTAATCTTCATATAGTTTCTGGGTTTTCTTCCTTTTTCAACTCTGATTTGGTTTATGTTTCTGGGTCTTAACCAATTCTCCCAAGTTGGATTCTTTCATTACTTTTCTTTTAAGAAAAAATTTGTAATCCTGATATTTATTTAAGAGGAAAAAGGGTGTTCTAGTGATATGAATCTTGATTTGTCAATCTAAATTTTGTGATGGGTTGAATTCTTTTACTTGTGAATCTATGATGCTGCTAGTAATTCATTGTTTACAATGAGTACGTGGTGTATGATTGGTATTTTTCTTGTTTTTAATGGTGATTAAATGAATAAACTCAATGATCTTATTGGATTCTGGCTTAATTCTGTTGTGCAGTTGGATCATTGGTGATGATGTTTCATGGTTCTGAAGTTCTATAAAGCTTGCTTCTTTTTCCCCACAAACTGAGAGAGAGAGAGAGAGAGAGAGAGAGAGAGAGAGAGAGAGAGAGAGAGAGAGAATTTGAGATCCATTAATCATCAAGTCCTGAAAAAAGCTTCAAACTTTTGGGTAAAGTTGAGCAGAGAATTCGGGGATCTTGTTCTTGTTCTGTTCATTCCACATTTGAACCCTAGATCCTTCTGATTGAGTTCAAAATCCAGTTTATTCAGATTCAAGTCAAATCTCCCAAGATTTGAACACAATAATTTAGCAGCATTTCAGCTTCTGGGTTTTAATCTTTCATCAATCTTCTTGTTAAAGATCAAACCTTCCAAGCCAGCAAGTCTTGAGTTTTGAGCTTCCAGTCACCACCATTGTCAAAATCTTGGTCAACTCCCCTCTGGGTTTTGCCATTTGAATCGGTCTGCAGCTGGAATCTGAATCCTGCTGTTGGGTTCTTCTAAAGAAGAAAACTTGGCAGGAGGGAACCATTTTTAAATGAGAGCTATTGAAGTTTCTGGATCAAATCTGAGGCTACCAAAACCAATAATCAATCTTGAAGATCATTGTTCAAAAAATCTTACAATGGATCCAAGAAAAAGAAAACCAGCTCTGAATCACAACGTTCCTCCGTTAGAGAAAAAGAAAATAGAGTTCTACAACAGATCATTCTCACAAGGAAGCTCAAGAAAATTATTACCAGCAAACTATTTCAGCTTGGAGTCATTGCTTTTACTTTCATGTTTAACAGCTTCACTGCTGATTCTTCCACTGATTCTGCCGCCATTGCCGCCTCCGCCATTCCTGCTTCTGCTGGTTCCTATTGGGATCTTGGCTCTGCTCATGGTGTTGGCTTTCATGCCTGGTAATATCAGGGATGTCACCTATACGTATATGTAAATGGTGTACGGAGAGGAAGAACACAGAGAGAACAAAAAAAAAAAAGATATGTTCATTTCTTTCTTTTTCATTTATCATACAATTTTGCAATTGTCTTTATATGTTGGATTAAGAAATTTAGAAGCAAAAAGGAAAAAGATTACTTCAATTTATTTGATAATTTTGCCCTTTCTTTGTTCGATCATCCATTGCATAAATTGTTGAACATTAAATATATAATGTAAAGTTTATTGAATTTTTTTTTTAAATTTAAAAACATAATAATTTTGTTAAAATTTTAATTTTATTGAATAAAATAATTAATCATTGTTAATTTGTAATATATTTATAAAGTAATATATATATATAAAATATAAAATTAATGGGTTATTTTTATAATGGATAATAATTTTTTTTTTATTTTGTGAGTTTAAATTACATCGTATATTTTGATACATTTTTATTAAAATATTATATTATAATTAATATTTTTGCTTGAAGAAACTATATACTTAAAATAAGTATTTTATATATGGGATATACATTAATATAATTATATTTTTCTATGATTATTGAAAGTATAAAGTAAAGTAATTATAATAATTATTTCCTACTTATTCACCATTAATGAATGAATTATCATAAAGGGTCATATCATGTGAATGGCTAACACCAAACAAGTGCTACTTCTATCCTCTACATACACCACCAATGTTACATATTCATCTTTAGACCATGTTTGGATGGAGATAAATACAAGGAATTTAGGAAGAGGGAATATAAATAGCTTTTTTCAATAAAAGAATTTTAGTTACAATAATATGTTTCATACTATATGATAAATAATTATCTCTCAAATTTTATTATAATTTATTTTAGATTATATAATTTTTTTTTTCATAAGATAAATAAAATTATAACGGATAATCAAATATTTGATAAGGTGATTGACCATGATTTGATGGGTCACTTGCATAATTGTGTTATCTTGAGGAATAGATTAGTGTCACTTTTTTTTTTTTGTTTAAATTATAAAAAGTTGATTGAATTTTTTTATCACGTTATAATTATTTCAATAAAAAAAAATTAATGTCATATATTGTTTTATTTTGTCCAAATAAGTTGTGGTTCGTCGAGATAAATTACAAATTGGGTATCGTAACTCTACCAATACTTTAATACGAGTTAATTTTTTACTGCTAATGAATCAAATATTATATGTTAACTATCATTCGTTCGTAATATGCTTACAAAATAATGAGATTTATGTATTTAATTAAATTTAATCATATCTTAAGAGTAAAATAATTTAATCATCGTGAATTATTCATTTTACTTTAATAAATCATGACTCGTTAAAATAAAGTACAATTTGATCACCGTAAACTCAGTAATAATCTAATGAGTTAAAGTTTTACTCATATTAAATCAAAATATTATGTCTCGACTATTACTAATTCACAATACATCTACAAAATAATAAAATCTACATATTTAATAAAATTTGAATTCATAACTTGTAAACAAAATACAAGTGCGACCACTATAAACTATAAATAACACATATAAAGCTATTCATGTTAACATAAAATACAATTTAGTCATATTGTAATCTAATTTTTATTTTTTAATTTAGTTTTTTTCTTTTAATAGTTTATATAAAAGTACTAGTTTTTTATAAAGTTGAGATATTTAAATTTTTAAATATTAATTGTGAAAATTTAAATATAAAAATTTTAAAAGTTACTAATTTTATGTAACATAGCAAATTCAAATTATATTAGGCTAAATTATTTAAAAAAAATTGACAATTTTCTCTAATTATCTCATAATGTATTTTATTTAATAATTAAATGGAGAATTATTGGGAGATTGAAGGCTTACTTGGTCACGGTAAAATGTAGCGTGCGGCCCTCCAAGAAAAAATCACTTGCCCTTGCGTCGTTGACTTTGACCCATCATGGCTATTGGCATTTTTTTAGCAGTATGCTTTTTAAAAAATTAATTTTTCACTAATCATTCTTAATACATAATTAATTAAGAACCAAGAAAAGCTGTGCAGATCCAACATGCAGTTAGTCGAATGTGATTAAGGTGTCTAGGGTTGTTTAGAAAATTACTTAAAAAATTAATAATTTATTGGTAACTTAAAGAAATTCCAATAATTTATTTAGAAAATAAATGGTTATATGTATTATATATATATATACATATTTCTAAGGTTCCGAAATGACAAAACATATAAAACATAAAATTTGAATTTTGAAAAAAAAAAGAAAATTAAAGAGATAATAAGTAATACAAAAAAATACATTTTTTAGCCTTTAAAAAAATAAAATCACAATATTAAAATATAATTTATCCGTATATTTATACAAGATTGAATAATAAAACTTTATTATAAAAATACTAATAAAATTAATAGACAATTATATTAGAATTAAAAAAAAATATTTTTCTCATCAATAAGGTTTTATAGACATCTACAAAGGTGCATGAATTTTTTTATTAAAAAAATTAATTAAAATTTTAATTTATTATGACTATCCGACTATAAATATTTAATAACCACGAAATATATCTTTCATTTAAAATAGAAAAAGAAAAGTTCCTTGAGAAGATTTTAAATAAAAATATTTACAGTTTACTTGGTATATTATAAAATAACTTACAGATATATATAATTTACGCACGGTATACATTTATAGACTTATTTTGTACTCCTTGATTATCCCTTCATTGAGATTTCATATTATATAGTTTGATAAAAGTAAAGAAATGAAAATATTTATAAGGATTTGGATAAAGGAGAGCAAGTGCAAAGGCTTTCAGACATTATAATATACATTCCCCCACATCCTCATATCATACATCACCAATCTCAACTCCTGTCTGTCATAGTATTGTGCTCTCTTCTTGTCTTTCCATCATAAATCCTTCAATACACATACACACATCCATTAGATGATATGTATATATATAGTATATATAATATATATGCATTTTCCATGTATATATATATATATATATAGAAAGAGAGAGAGAGAGAGAGGAGGGACAGCTCTATTTGGGTTTAAGCCAACCACATGATGGTGGGTAATTTGGTAGGAAAACGTGACAAACCCTTCAAAGAGATTTTTACCTTGTGCCACCCTTGATCTTACCCAGCAGTAAATTGTTATTATTACCTATGCCACATATAAGACCTTGTAGAGGTAAAAAAGGTGATATGTGAAAATCTGAAAGACCCAGCACCTAAATTTTTTGTCCTTTTTTTTTTTTTGTTCTTATCTGCTAATAACCAACTTGGGAAGCATGAACCAAAAATGGAGGTAGGTGGTGCTCCAAAATAGCCAGCAGCTCTCTGCCTTGACCCACCTCTTCCAAGATGCCACCCCCAAGCCTTTGTACAGCTTCAACTAGTTGCCCCCTCAGCCTCTGCGACAACAAGGAACCACCCACCTTCACACACTCCCTGTACAACGGCAGGTATGCTATTGCCACTCTTAAGGGGGCCGGCAGATCTCGCAGGCAAATAGGAGAACTGCCATGCTTCAAAATCATCATTATGTTCATGTAATGTTGTTGTCCTTGCTTTCGTCCATTGAGAAAAGCTGCCTCTGACCACTGCTCCTTAAGAAAAGCCTTCAGCTCAGCTGGAACAGCCTCATCATCGGATGCAGCAATGCTGTCTGCAACAGCATATGTAGCTGCAGGATCACCTAAGAAATCTGAACGGAGGAGAAATGCTACACCATCAAGAGATCCACCACTTCTTTCACCAGCAGCCTTCAGAATTTCAATACTGAGTGCTGCAAGGACATGCTGAGGGACATGAGGGAGGAGATAAGACGCAACATGAACTTGACTACTGGAAGTAGCAGCAGTTAGTGCCAGGCACAGCTCCATGTCCCGACAACCCCTTTTAACAAACCACTGAACAACCTGCATGCATCCTCTCTCAGCTGCCCTCATCAATGGGCCCAAAAAAGCAATAGCATGACCTTCTTCAACTAGACACTCCATTGTGCCAATCTTACAGTAATGTGACGCAAAACCCAGAGCCAAGTCGACATCAACATCCAAGCTGTTCCTTTGGGCAATCTGAATAAATAAATAAATGCCATATAGCCAAACAAAAAAATAATTATGACAATGGAAATAAAGCATAATGCATTTTCCAAAAAGAGAAACATTAAAGAATTCAAGCTACAGCAAGCCAACAAAAGGAGAATGTCAGTCATCTGCAGAACCTAGAGTATTTTTAGCCCATTTCTGTTTCTCCACAGCATTTTTCTAACACTATCCCATAAAGCATGGGAATTCTGAAAAGAACAACTCAGATGGAGATTAAGCTTAAGGATATTTTGAACTCATCACCTACAATATATTGATACAGTACCGAGTTTGGATCAGGTTATGGGTCAACTACGGCTGAAATCTTGAATCAAGTATGCTGCTTGTTTCTAAGACTTCTTATCCTGAGACCTATTATGAATTAATGTTTAGGACTCATTGTAGATAATCCTGCAACCTCTTGTAGATGGGTACTCTAAAGCCCTTTCTTTGATAAATCCTTAACTGATGTTTTTTGGGCCAAAATAGCTTACATGTGCATAGGAGAAAAAGAACACAGAAACTGATTTCCTAATATTAAGGATCTTAGCTTAATCTAATTACAAGCTTAATTAACGGAAAAATATTGCCTATTTTCTCTTATTCCCAACTCCCAGTACAATTAATATCTTCTTTCCTAATTAAGCCTAAACTAGAAACCTAAAGTGTCAACATATATGTTAACAATTAAGGATGAAGCATTTTCATTTTTCAGCCTCTAGCTAGCTCCCTGAAGGCCATCCATGCCTCATCAAGCCTGGAGCAGCTTGCACTTTCACTTTCTTCCTGCTTTCTTCATCTTCTTCCAATATTTGGGTGTAACGTATATGTTCATAATTAAGGATGAAGAACTTTCATTTTTCAGCCTCTAGCCAGCTCCCTCAAGGCCATCCATGCCTCATCAAGCCTGGAGTAGCTAGCATTTTCAGCCAAAATGCTTGTTTGCCTTTATTTCCTACTTGTAAAGGCATATGTACTTCATTGACGAATTCAAATAGAATTAAAACTATTTGCACCAGGGAATGCTTAGGCAAGCACACTTTTGTTACAACCCAACAAAAATAAGCGATATCTTATCCAAAAGAACCTTCCATTTTCCTACCAAATCCCTCATAAATTTATTAATTTAGATGAATCAGCAAGGATATCTAATTTTTAATGGACTTTAAACCAACCACCTAATGACTTTATCTAAAAAGGATGGGTTTGACGCTTTATGGAGAAGTAAATTCCAGTCTGCACTATGCTCCTTCTAGTCATTTCTGCCTGCATTTTTCATTTAAGCCTGCAGCTATTTATCCGTCTACTCACAGAGCTTGTCCATATAATTTAAGATTAGTTTCCATCAGTCCCTTTAATCTCAATAGCACTTGTACCATTTTGAAGTCCTTCGTTCCAATCAGATTAACAAGTGAATCTCACACCACCAATTGAATGATTAGTTGATAAATTATGTTCAAACTTTCCAGTTTAAAATTGATAATCCTGTGCCACCTTATGCAGAAGAATGGACATTCTTTTGGATAGAACAAATAAACCAAAATTTTTAATCCTAAAAGAAAACTATCACCTGAGTGAAGAAATGTAATTGCCAACAAATTAAAATGGAAGCACTGAAAAGATTGACAAAGCAGTTAAAACTATTACCATTTCAAAATGGTAGAAGCTTGACTAACCAACCAAGCCTGAGAGAGAAGAGGAACTAATGCCAACTCAGCACTCATAGGCAGTGACTGCCAACTATGTTTCTCATTATAATCTGCTTTTTTTTTCTTTCTTTTTTTTCAGATAGAAGAAAGAAAAGTAAACAACCAGAGGAAGAGATCTCCTAAAGCAAAACATAGAGAAAGAATAGAAGAAAAACTGCATAAAAATAGCAACTATATTGCTCATTACAGTCTGCTCTTGTTTTCTTATTGACCATTATAAACAGTTAATTTAGAGTTTTGTTCTTCTGCAGTGGTAGAAGGTAACAAAAGGGACCTTGTTTTCATCACTTTCAAATCCATCTCCATAAAAAACATGACACTTAATTTACATTAATTCAACTCAATTTCTCATCAAGCTCCTCCAAAACTGTTTCCCCTTCTCTGCCTTCACTTTTTCTCCATCTTTTCCAGGTTGATCTATCTTATGGACTCTCTTTCAGCGTCTTTTAACAAAAATTCCTAATTCCATTTGGGTTCCCTTTAGTGCTGTGTCTACAGTAGTAGTCTAGACGGGACAACCAAGTTCAGGCAAATAAACTAATAAAGGGGTAAATTTTGGAACAACCAAGTCTGCTAGTGATTTTAATCTGCTATTTCCTCGTGTTAAAATAGATGTCAACAGTCTTCTTTTATGTGATTTCCCATCAGACAGATCCATATGTTAATACATTGGAAACACAATCAAACTCAAAAACTTGATCTAAGAATGGTATTTGCAGCAACATTTTATATTCTTTTCACTTCAAAGGTTTTGAATATATTGATAAAACTACTGCAGATTAGACCTTGCAAACCCAATGGCCTGTTGGCCAATTAGTAACCATAACATTACTTGCCTTCCATAAGCTCTATAGAGCCATATACATGCCCTTTAAGGGCTACCAAAAGAGAAGTAGAACGTGGAAAATAAAACTCTCTTGAAAAGGCTAAGCCATTAGGATCCAGAGAAGTAAGATTACCTGCAATAGAATGCGCACAAGTTCTGTACTCCCAAAGCGCGAAGCTTCAAGAAAACACTGATTTACGTTGTCAGCACCCCCCTCCACTAACATACCCAGTAATCCCTGTATTACAGTGGCTGATATTCCAGATGCCCACCCAGGATCAAACGAACTAGAGAAGAGAGTCAGGGGAAAGCAAGCTGCATCAAAGGCCTCTGTGAAATCTTTTCCTGTAAGTTGGTTCCCAGCAAGATCCAAGAAAGTCTTGAATGCTGATAATTGGAGTTGGATCTCTACAGCTGAATTATGCGTCACTTTATCTCTATTCCCTTGGCAGCGAGAATGGAAACCTATACATTTGAGAGCCCATTCAGTAAATTTCTGGACTTTGGCACCAGCTTCTGCCTTCAGAACATCATCCCCATTGCACTCCTGGAGACGCTCATGCAGCCTGCTATGACACAAAAATAAACAGACTGACATGTTAATTGTCTAGCAAAACATCAGCAAAGACATTGGGAACAAGCAGCTAAAAGTCAAGAAGGAAATGGATGTTATCAAGATTCATGTACAAAATGTCACACAGATTCATCCAAAATAGCAGGTTGACAAAATTTCTACTCAATAAATGCTAACCTATGCTTACGCTATAAAAGAAATATCATCGATTAAGCCAATTGAGGGCACCATGGAGATTCCAGGTAAGATCACATGACTATCCATACTTCCATAGCAATTCATACCAGAGAAACAATTGAGTGATTGACATTCATAGATATGAAAAATAAAAAGAAAACACAAATTGGCAGGAAAAATTATATTAGTGAGAAATTAAACCGCCAAAAGATGAGAACAAAATAAATAAAACACAAAGAACTTAGAGACAAAGCAGAAAAAAGGTGGCTACATAGAAGTGAGAGTAGGCACTTTTACCTTTGAGCCATCACAGTTACCGTATCTGCAAGACTCATAGTTCGGCTCTGGCAGGCAGAGACACAAGATGCCAGAAAAGAAGTCCTAAGAGCAGCTCTTGTGAAGTCATAAGCACCATTGGCAATAATCTTCTTAATCAACCCTGTGATCCCATAAAGCTCCTGCTGTGTGCTCAAAAACCAGATGGAGTCTAGTGTAATACACAACGCATCATTGAGAGTTTGAGGGTCTGCCAAGAGGATCAGACTCTCTGCAAGTTCCCAATCATGGGAGCTGACAGCACTCTGAAACAGCCGGCCCAATTCAATCCTGTCCTGTCTACTGAGCTTCTTCTCATGCCCAACTTTCTCTTTCTTTGCAAGTTCAGAATCCACTGCAGCCACCCTGGATTTGTGCTTCTTCGAGCTATAACCACAACTACTAGATATTCTAGACTCTCTACTTACAAGGGGTCCCTCTCTAGAGAACACAACGTCACTACCCTCTCCTCTTTCTGACGGAAAACCTTGAATTTCATTGTTTGGACTTTCAGTGACGTTTACCTCTGTCTCCATTTCGTTGCAGAAGGATTCATCCGGGTAAATATCGTCAGCTACTTGCATATTATCGCATACAATGGTCTTTTCCATCTATTAACTGCAGAAACCAACAGATCCTCAAAGAGAAAACCTCCCAACCAAGCAAAAATTCAATTCTCCAAAAAGAGGAAAAGATGCATCCTAGAAACGGCTAAACCCTCAAAGTAAGAGCAGATGCCCCTACGGCAACCCTAAAACTGAATACCCTAAATTAGCCCCTTTTTTTCTTCTTGTAATTCCTTACTCGAAATAGCTTGAAAACGAGCGAAACAATCAGAAGAGGCTAAAACCAGAATAATTGAAGGGAAATTCGGCGACTAAACCCCAATCAAAAACCCCTAAAAGCAGAGATAAACAATATAGATCTCAAAATTTACCCCGAATAAGCATCACAGATATCGAAACACGAAGCAGACCGACGAGAGAAAAGGCAAGTTTGCGCTGATTCACATCAAAAACCATGAACTGGATAAATATACACATCAAGCAGCCCACAGTTTCGTCAGTAGAAAACCCTAGAAGAAACCTCTCTCCTTCACCATCAATAAATTGCCAGCAATTTGTGAAAGATCAATTGGCCAATCCTAGAAAACGAAAGAGTTGTTCATCAGCACGAGCAAATCAAACCAATATTCTTAAACCGAGACAAAAACGAAGAAGGTAACAAACAAAAAAAAAATTATCCGACTTCCGATAGGTTCAACTAAACAACCACTCAACCGCTCTGTTCGTGAAACTGATAAAATACAGGAAATCGAGGGAGAAAACTATAAAACAAAAAAAAAAGTAAAATAAAATCGTAATTAGGAAGAAATTAAAGAGGAAGCACCAGAGCAGACCTGCGATTATAATTGAGAGATGGAGAGAGAGAAATGGGAGAGAAGAACCCTCTGCCACTGCCTCTGTTCATATGTTTTATTTTTAATTTTAAATTTAATTTTTTTATATTTTTAGTTGTAGATACCAAAAATAAGTTGATTCCATGGAAGCTTTGTTATTGTATTTTGGTGATGTAATCATAACAACGAAGTGAGTGATACAGGAGAAAGAGGTGAGAGAATATATTAATAAAATAAATTAATTCTGATTATTATTTAATAATTTAATTAATTTTTAAAAATATATTAAATTATTATTATTCTGCTTTTTTTTTTACTTTTAAATATTCATATTTTACTTTTTTATTCTTATTTGTATAATTTTAATTACTATTTATTATTCATTATTATTATTATTATTATTATCTTTTTAAGTTTTTACTATTGAGAGTAATTTGTTTTTTACTTTTTACTATTGAGATTTCCCAAATAATTAATAATTTTATTTTAACAAATTTTATTTAATTTAGAAAATTATTAAACGTATCATATAATTTAAAATCCAATTGTTTTTTAATATAATACCACTAATGTGATTTAACTATTATCAACCAATTTTTATTATTTTATAATACATTTTTAATTTGTGATTTGAAATTAGATAATTTAATTATGCAATAATTTCATACAAATAGTAAAACTATATAATCTTTTTTAAAAAAAAATCAATTTATTTATATAGATGAAAACGAGAGTCACCAATAGATACAATACATATAAAAATTAAAATATATTAAAAAAATGGATGTGGGACCCACACAAGCAGACATCTCCACTACAATGATTACACGTTAACATGTTGTCTCTTGTCCAAGTTGTTCTTCTAGGGGGGGTGCCCACCCGTTTGTGTTTTGTCTAGTTCTTGAATTGGCACCTTTCATTTTTTATTTTTTATATTTTATTTTATTTTATGTGGGGCCCACGTCTTCATAGAGTGGGGTCCGCATCCCATGCTCTTTAGGACACACTTGTCCCTGTGGTACTCTTGTTCCAGGATTCATACGTTTTAATTAACAGAAATATTGTGCCGCGTTTGGTTCGGTTAATGTAACGTAAAGAAAATAAAAGTGGTTTTTTTTCCTAAAATATTACAATACGTGTGATTATAATATTATATTTAATTCGATGTTATTAAATATTAAAAGAAAATGATAATAAATTATAAACAATTATTTATATTTTTTGTCAAGTGTGTATATTGATTGATATCATGGTATAAATTGATAAACCGAATGTAATTTTAATAATTAAAAAAATTATACACTATATGTAATATTCCTATTAGAAAAACAAAAAGGAAAAGAAGAGAGACGGTGGTGAAGGAATAAGAAGAAGAAGAGAGACGAGCACATGAAACAAAGGTCGGGAGAGAGGGAAAGAAGAGAGACGGGGGTGAAGGAAAAAGAAGAAGAAGAGGAAGAGACGACGGTGAATGAAGAAAAAGAAAATCAGTGTGCACTGTAGAGGAGGGCCAAATTTGTGGCGCGATCGAAAAAAATTGTATGGTATGCCTTGTGTAAGGGGCGAATGAAGAGAGAGGAGAAGTAGGATTCGAGCGACCAAGGAATAGGTGGTGCACCAAAAGGCCGAAAGCATAAAGTCATTTTGGCGTATAAACTCTGACACGAAGAGAGCTTAGGGAGAAGAGAGATCGTCACTAGGATTAAATATCATCATTGTACCCGTTGTGTAAGTCCAATATACTCCTCACAACTTGGATTAAAAATTATATACTATATTTTTGACACGGTACTTTATAAAACATAATAAGCAGCTACCAATCAAGAAGCAGTATAGGCTGTCAGTGTTACGGTTAGGGAGTGGGAGTGCAGGGTGACGAGTGATAATTTGAATAGAGTAGTCAAATTGAGGAGTGAAATTGGTGCTTAAGTGAATAAGTAGAGAGGGGTGACACAATACAGGGATGAAGAAATAAACTGTTAAACTTAAGGTGTATGAAGAATGGTTGGAATATAATGATAAGTGTTGCGAAGTAGAGGCTGTAGGTAGGAGAGTGAGTCTAAGTATAATCGGCAGTGTGGCGACGTGCGTCGCTAATTCAAAATATTGAGGTGCTAATATTGATGTCGATGGTTTGGAGAGTTGGTGTGCTGATATTGGTGACAGCAGGAGAGTGTTTGAGGCGCTGATGTTGGTGCTAATAAAAATATGCGTGTGTTGCTGATTGGGCTTGAGGTGTGTATATGTGGACTACATTCTATAATTTTTTGTGGCAATGTGGATTGATCGGTGTACGCGTGGGTGTTGCTAGTGTATATGCGTGTGGCTAACTGTGACCGATGTGTGTGTGTGTGTGTGTGTCCGAATGAGGGCCATTGGGTGTTTGTGTGTGTGTGTGTGTTTGGCCGAGTGAGGACCATTGGGGGGGGGGGGGGGGTGTGGCTGAGTGAGGGTCGTTGGGATGTTTGTGTGTGTGTGGTCGAATAAGGGCCATTGGGATGTTAGTGTGTCTGTGTGTGGCCGAATAAGGGTCGTATGGGTATGGTGTTGGTGTGTGTGTGGCCAAGTGAAGGTCGGTGTGTGCATGTCTTATATGGTTGAATCGCTCTAGTAGTGTATCAATTATGATTGCTATTATTGTGTTTCTGTTGGGTCATGGTGAGTGACTGATGTGGATGTTTTGGGGCTGATGTGGTTGGCATGATTCTACATGTGTGTAAAATTATAGTATTTTGTATACATGTTTAGAGAAAACTTGCATGAATGTCATAGATTATGAAATATGGGCTAGTTAGGTATTTGTAAGTACAGGACACGTAAATGGTGATGAGAAGATAGACTAGTTGGCAAAAGGAATTAAGACATTTAAGTTAGAGTGTTGAATAGGAAGTGGACAAGACTATGCAAGAAGGAGACTTGGGCCTACTTAGAGGCCACCCTCTCCCCCGCCAGTAAGTTCGATTTTTTTATTTTATTTTATGGCCAACTGAGGCCTCTTAACGTACTTTTTTACATGAATATGTGCAAAATCAGTCAAAATCATATAGGTCGAGACGAACCACCACCGTACCGAAACCTTAAAATTGACAGAAAAATATTTTCAATAACGCTTTTGAGTTTTATGGGATATTTTTAGGTATATGATGAGTATTTATATTTTTGCATGAAAAATTCAAAATTCGAAACTCGTCAAGAGATGTAGTAGATAATACGACGTTTCGAAACACTGATTCGGGTAAAAATCGCTCACCATATTCCATATTACGATAAATTGAGTTTTAATAATCAATAATATTGTATTTTGTGAAAAATTAAAAAAATTATAAAAAATAACTATATGTTACTAGTGGAGTCGGAACTGGTCAGTTTATATTTGCCTTAGTTTGTCTCGTTTATTGACTGTCTAATCGTTATTTTCTTGATCCGATTGACTGATTAGAAATAAAGACTCTGAATACGTTTTTTGGTTATTAAGGTATAAAATTGTATTGTTTGTATAAATACCATTTAATTAATATGTGAATATGAAATGAAATATTGATATTTGCTCGGTGGTCGTTTTGTTAATGAGGATCTTTATATAAAAAACTTACTGCATATTCTAAGAAATGGCAGACGGCTCCAGTACATAAAAAATCCTACCGTAACGTTACCTCAGTCGGACGGAGTTGTAAAGTCCCATACTGAAAGGATTTTGAATATATGATTCATACTTATATCATATGGAATATCGAAACGATGAAATGTTTGACGCTTATTACCGGACGAGTATATAGATAGCCAGTTAATTGATAAATTCACGCGTATAGGACATATAAAAATATTGTGTACATTTTACGA
>NW_019014683.1:1592989-1607579 GCF_000150535.2 Carica papaya | reverse complement strand
ACACACTTGTTTTCTGGTTGATTGATCATTTTAAGGGCTTGTTGGGCAGTAAACCAGGTGTTGTTTGAGCGACAATATTATTTGCATTGCAATGGTTAAAAAAGTAATATTGGTTGTTTTTCTACTGTAAGTTGGATTGGGAAAACTAGTTCATGGAAACTGTACTTGAGCTTTGAGTCAAATATGAAAAATTTCTAAATATGGTGCATCATTATTTATTTTTCATTATTGTTCTTGCACGCTAACTTTCTTTATTTTTAGCAATCCAGGGCATTTTGATTATACTAATAATTTCAATTTCCTGTCCAATTCTAATCTTGTAATTTATCTGACTAACATTGGATTTGGAAGAGAATTAGTTACTATGTCTGCAGGACCATGTTATTCTACTCTCATATAAATCTCTGATTACTGAATTGTGAAACAAATGGGCTGTAAGACAGTGTTAGCTCTGTTTGTATTCATACATTTGTTTCTTCATTTGCAGTAGCTTGGAAATACAAAGTGAATTTTTGTTTTCATTGGATGTCGGTGGGTTGGTTTGTAGGTTTCACTTGTGCAGAAGTATATTTGCATTAGCTAAATTTGGAAGCAGTGTACTGTAACTGTAAGCATTAATGTTTTTGCAATAATTTTGCCCTGTTGCTTATCCCCAGGTACTGCATATGGATAGAAATGATTACTACGGTGGAGAGTCTACATCCCTCAACCTTGTTCAGGTTCTACTTCCTTAAAGTCTCATTGAAGACTTTGGGTTACTCCTTACTTCTATTATTCACCCTTTTATTATTTCTTGAAATTCCTTTTACTTTTTATGCGACTATGATCATTTTCACAGCTATGGAAGAGGTTTAGAGGAAGTGATAAACCTCCGGCCCATTTGGGCTCTAGCAGGGACTATAATGTTGACATGGTCCCTAAGGTGATTTTCATTAAACTCGATGCTTCCTTTTTACTTGTCTTGGTTGGTAATCATATTTCACTGCTAGAGCCAATCTAGTTCCTAGCAGGAAAAATATTTGAATTATGTCCCCTGATCATTTGCTGATGCTTCTTGTTGGCTAGTTTATGATGGCAAATGGCAAGCTTGTACGTGTCCTTATTCATACAGATGTTACAAAGTACCTATCTTTCAAAGCAGTAGATGGCAGTTATGTCTATAATAAAGGAAAGGTATAATTTTTCTTACAATGCAGTATCGGTCTTTTTTTAGTACAATATTATTTGCATTTTTCTTGACTCAAGGTGCTTGTAAATAAACGCCTGTAGGTTCACAAGGTACCGGCAACTGACATGGAGGCACTCAAATCTCCACTCATGGGGATATTTGAAAAACGTCGCGCTCGAAAATTCTTTATATATGTTCAGGACTATGATGAGAGTGACCCCAAAACACATGAAGGAATGGATTTGACAAGAGTGACAACTAGGGAGCTGATAGCGTAAGTTGCTGTTTATGTTTTATTGCACTAAACATTTTTTTTTGCGTTTCCTAACCTTATTTTAATGAGGCAAAAAAAATTCTTTTATCGTTTAAAAGATTTGAAGATGCAGCACTGTTTTAGGTGTCACTAGGACATGGATAGAAAATAAAATTTTTGTTCACTATTCATAGAAGTTACAACTTGATAGAATTCAAGTTTCGTTATTTGGTTACTTTGAGTTCTTATTATTTTGGAGGGATAGGTTTAGCCTAGCCTGTGAGATTGTATTTCTGGTTGATCTCTTACCTTCTCTAATCTGTTAGTTGACGAAGAAATGCGATTCATAACATCACATTTGTTTCTTTGACAGCAAATATGGTCTTGATGATAACACTGTGGACTTCATTGGTCATGCATTGGCACTTCATAGAGATGACAACTACCTGGATGAACCTGCTTTCGAGACTGTGAAGAAAATGAAGGTGAACTCTTTGCGGGATTTGTAGTGTTACTTTCTTGATTGTCAGTTATGTGATTTAAAGTTTGCATTTCTATATACTATCTGAACTTTTCCTTTTTCTTTTGCTAAAGTTTATTTCCTATTTATTTGATAGCTATATTCGGAGTCTCTTGCTCGTTTTCAAGGAGGATCACCTTATATATATCCTTTATATGGATTGGGAGAGCTGCCCCAGGTACTTGTTTTTTTACAAACATATTGGTGATTTGGTATAATGAAGGAACCTAATTTGCTTAGTTCTCCATCTTAATTTTCCCTTTTCCTTTTTTCAAACTTAGGCATTTGCACGGCTTAGTGCTGTATATGGTGGGACATATATGTTGAATAAGCCTGAGTGCAAGGTATTTCTTTAGCTACTATATACTTGCATTACTTGTACCTTATGACAGGCCCATGATAGAAATTACTATGTGTACACTGGCATCAATTTAATGTTGGTAATTCTATTTTTTGCCAGGTAGAGTTCAATGAAGAAGGTAAAGTTAGTGGTGTCACGTCTGAAGGAGAGACTGCTATGTGCAAGAAAGTTGTTTGTGATCCTTCCTATCTGCCTAACAAGGTAATGTTATTATTCCTGTATGTCTTCCATGAGATGTAAAAAACTTTCAGCATCTCTTTCCTTCACTTTTGCCCTCAAATAAAGATATAGATGCACTCATGAAGAAGGACATGTTAGCTTTTGTTAGAATCATGGGCCAAATAAATGTGTATGCATAGAGAGTCTAGCTTAAATGGATATATTGTTGATAAAGATTTTATGTTAAGTAGAATACTATATTATTTAGAGTTCTAATAATATAATTATTTCCTATTAATTAGAGTTCAATTAGATTAAGAATAATTAGTTTATATATATATTTTAAATGTAAACAAAACAAGCAATAAAAAAATTTAAAGTTTATTTTCTCTAAAAACTTCATGGTATCAGAGCGCCGGTAAAAACTGCAATTGCACATTTGCAGGCGTGGTAAAAATTGAAGCCACACATTCGCAGTTGTTAGTAAAAAGTGCAGCTGCACCTCCGAAAGCGTCGGTATTAATATACAACCGCATAACCATAAGCGTTGGTAAAAAGTTGCAGTCGTACATCCTCAAGCGCTAGTAAAAAGGTGCAGTCGCACATTCGGAGACGTTAGTAAAAATTTAAATCGCACATCCAGAAACACTAATAAAATATTATAGCCGCACATCAATAGATGCATGTAAAAAAGGCCACAACATTACCTTTTTCTGCACACGTTCAGAGATCTGTCTGGAGAAGACGAGCCAAGTCGACTTTGAGCCGTTTTAGAGCTGAGTTTGAGCTGTTCTAGAGCCGAGTCTGAGTTGTTTTAGAACTAAACCCCAGCCTTTTAGAGCTGAACCAAATCTTGCTCCATTTTTTGGCTGCTTGGTGTAGATAGGAGGTCTATTTTTCATTACTAAGTATTTTTTCTTCTTATTTTTAGCATTCTAAAATGGCAGAACTAAAAAAGGTGAGTGTTACTAGTTTTAATAATCTTTCATTATAAATCAGTCCCGTAAAAATTGATGGAATTAATTATCTTACTTGGTTGAGATTTTACTTATTGTTCATCAAATCTAGAGAGTTGTAAGGTTACATTACTGGTGAGGTGAAGAAACCAAATGTTAGTAGTTTAGAATATAATAGATGGGACTTTGAGAACTCATTGGTAATGTCATGACTCATAAATTCCATGCAACTCTATATTGTCAGAATATATCTGTTGCTTAACACTGCCGAAAAAATATGGAATACAGCATCTCTCACATATTTACAGATAGGTAATGACGCCCAGATTTATGAACTCCGGAATAAAGTTCATGACACAAAGCAAGGAGAGATACTATTTCTCAATATTTTTCTGAATTAAATGGATTATGGCAAGAGTTAGATTACTATCAAGATTTTCAAGCGGAGTGCCCTGCAGATGCAGTCAAATTTCAGAAATTGATAGAAAAAGAGTGAATTTATAATTTTTTATCTGGTTTGAACACCGAATATAATCAAATATGGGTTCAAGTAGAGTGCCCTGTAGATGCAGTCAAATTTCAGAAATTGACAGAAAAATGCGAATTTATAATTTTTTAGCTGATTTGAACACCGAATATGATCAAATACAGGTCCAAGTGCTTGGTAAGGATCCTTTTCCTTCATTAAAACAAATTTATACTTATGTTCAGCAAGAAGAGAGTAGAAGAAATGCCATGCTTCATATTGCACCAATTGAAAAAGCTGTATTAGTTGCTCAGTTTGATCAATCCAGAGATATATAGAACTGTGACTATTATAGTAAGCCAAGACGCATTAGGGAAACTTGTTGGAAGTTGCATGGAAGACCAGTTAGAGGTTGGGGAGGAAGAAGAGGTGGAACCACAAGAGTTCAAACAAATTTTGTTGAAACTAGGGAAACACCTGGTTCACTATCCATTGGAGCCTTTTCCATAGAAGAAATTCAAAATCTGAAACGCTTTCTAAGTCAACTTAACTCTTCATCAACTGTTGGCACATTAAATATGATAAAATCATGTATTGTTCATTATATTTCCACTCCTGATAATTGGATCATAGACTCTGGAGCTAACAGACATATGACAGGCTCTTCTAAAGAATTCTTAACCTATTCTTCTTGTACTGAAGGTGATAATGTCCGTATAACAGATGGGTTATATACTCCTGTGTCAAGAATAAGTTCCATTAATTGTACTCTTATTATTACATTGTCTTCAATTTTACACGTGTGTAGTTTTTTTGATAATCTTTTATCTATTAGTGTCATAACTAGAGATCTCAACTGTATGATTGAATTTTTTCCTAATCATTGCATTTTTGAAGATTTTCAAATCGGGAAGAGAATTGACACTGGTAGATTGTAAGATGACTTATATGTCTTGAATAGACATCTGAACTTAATTGGAAATCAAGCAACCATTGAGAATAAAGAAGTCAATATGGAGATACTACAATGGCACCGACGATTAGGACATCTTTCCTTTTTTGTTTTAGAAAAATTATATTCTAAGTTATTCAAAAGAACCTTTATGAAGTTTTTATTTTGTGATGCATGCGAACTTGCTTAGAGGAACTCTTATCATTTAATTAATAATAGAAGTATTGATCATTTTAAAACTATTCACTTTGATGTATGAGGACCTACTCAGAATACTTTTCTTTCTGGTCATAGATGATTTGTTACCTTTATTGCTAAAAACAAAAGTGATGTATTTTCATGTTTTCAATCTTTCCTTAAAATGATATGTACACAGTTTGATGCTAAAGTTAAGATTCTGCGAACGGACAATGGTACAGAATATATGAATAGTGGGTTCTGTGCCTATTGGAGTCAAATGGGATAATCATCAAACAAGTTGTGCCTACACTAGTGAACAAAATGGGGTTGCTGAAAGAAAAAATAAATACATATTAAAGGTAGCTCAGTCACTAATGTTCATAATGAATCTACTAAAGAGTTACTGGAGAGATGCAGTTCTCTTAGCTGTCTAGCTTATCAATAGAATATCTTTGTGGATCCTGAATTTTAAAAGTCCTATGGAGGTTTTGTAAGAAAAAAATTCCTACATTGTTCCCCCAAAAGTATTTGGATGTGTGTGCTTTGTTCATGCTAGAAATGTAGGTAAACTAGAACCTTGAGCTCTTAAGTGTGTATTTGTTGGATATTCTTCTACCCAAAAAGAGTATAAGTGTTATCATCCACCATTTAGAAAATACTTTATAACTATGGATATTAACTTTAGGGAGAATGAATCTTACTTCAACTCAAACCCAACACCTCTTTAGGGGGAGAGTGAGAAGGAAGAAGTGATACCTAATTGGGTAACGATTGAGAATCATATTCAGGGGGAAAATTCTATTACAAAGAGTCTTAATCAAGAAAATAATGGTGGACGTCTAGATAAATCAGACTTGAAAAGGTATTAAAGGAGAAAGAAGTCTGAAAAAGTCATTATGCAGTCTGTCCCAGGTCAATAATCTTCTTTGGTTCTAGAAGATATTGGTGAGTTATCTTTTTCTTGTGATTTATCAAATAAACCTATTGCTATTAGAAAGGGAATGAGAACTTGTACTAAGCACCCTATATCTAATTTTGTTTCTTAAGACTCTTTATCTCCCTCCTAAAGAGTCTTTGTCTTGTCTGTTTCTTCTGTATTTATTCCACAGGATTGGAGAGAAGCTCTAGGAGATTCCAAGTGGAAGAAAGCCATGATTGAAGAAATGAAAGTATTGACAAAAAATGAAACATGGGAACTTGTTTCACCTCCACAGGGAAAGAAGATAGTTGGTTGCAAATGGGTGTTCACTATAAAACACAAAGCAAACAGATCGATTGAAAGGTACAAAACTAGATTGGTGGCTAAATGATTTATTCAGACCTATGAGATTGACTATCAGGAGATATTTGCACCTGTTGCGAAGATGAACACAATTAAGATACTTTTGTCTTGCGTAACTAATCTTGATTGAGATTTATAGCAGTTTGATGTAAAAAATGCATTCCTCCATGGAAACTTAGAGGAAGAGGTGTACATGGAAATTCCACCTGAATTTGAAGATGAGAGGATGTAAGGAAAAGTTTGTCAATTAAAAAAGACTTTATATGGATTAAAGCAGTCTTCAAAAGCATGGTTTGAACGGTTTAAAACAGTTATGATCTCTTTTGGATATTAACAAAGTAATGAGGATCATACCTTGTTTATTAAACATCGTGAAAGTAAAGTCACTCTTCTCATTGTTTATGTAGATGATATTGTGGTGACTGGAGATGATACAAAGGAGATGACTCGGTTGAAGGAATTTCTTGCTCAAGAGTTTGAAATAAAAGATTTAGAAATATTGTAATACTTCTTGGGGATTGAAGTTGACAGATCCAATAAAGAAATTTTCATTTCTCAAAGGAAGTATATCCTAAACTTACTAAAAGAGACTGGTATAATGGGTTGCAAACCGGCAGAATCACCTATTGAGAGCAACCAAAAATTGCGAGCAGGTAGTGGTACATCAGTTGACTTTGGAAGATACCAGACCCTAGTTGGAAGACTCATTTATCTATCGCATACCAGACTTGATATAGTATATACAGTTAGTCTTTTGAGCCAGTACATGTATGATTCTCATGAGACTCATTTATATGTTGTCTTCTGCATATTACGATATCTGAAGTTTGCACCAGGAAAATATCTGCTCTTTTTTAAGTATGGTCACCTTAAAATAGAATCATTTACAGATGCCAATTGGGCTGGTTCCCTAAATGATATAAGATCAATTATAGGTTACTGCACACTTGTAGAAGGCAACTTAGTTACATGGAAAAGTAAGAAACAAAGTATGGTTGCCTGCTCTAGTAATGAGGCAGAATATAGAGCAATGACCCAAGGAGTATGTAAAATATTATGGTTGCAAAAGCTAATGAGGGAGTTAAAACTGGTTAAAAATGAAAAACTATTCCTGTTTTGTAACAATAAAGCAGCAATTATCATCGCTCATAATCCAGTTCAACATGCAGAATAAAACATATTGAGATTGATCAACACTTCATAAAAGAGAAGGTAGTTTGTGGCTTTCTGTGCTTATATCATGTATCTTCTGGCGACCAAGTGGCTGACATTTTCACTAAAAGATTATGCAACAAATTTCTTTAGAACTTGATTTGCAAGTTGGGCATGTGTGATATTTTTGCGCCAACTTGAAGAGAAGTGTTGATAAAGATTTTATGTTAAGTAGAATACTATATTATTTAAAGTTATAATAGTATAATTATATCATATAATTAGAGTTCAAGTAAAATAAGGATAACTAATTTATATTTATATTTTAAATGTAAACAAAATAAGGAATAAAAAAATTAGAAGTTTATTTTCTCTAAAAACTTTATATATAAAATAAATGTCTAATCAAAATTTGTATTATTACAATTATATGATCCCTGGTCAAGAGTTTTGAAGCCAATTCTAGACTTATCTGAATTCACATGTCAATATCATGATTTACAATTATTTTGTTTTAACAGGTTAGGAAGGTTGGTAAGGTGGCCAGGGCAATTGCTATCATGAGCCACCCAATTCCAAACACAAATGATTCTCATTCAGTGCAGATCATCCTGCCCCAGAAGCAGTTGGGTCGCAAGTCGGACATGTGAGTTCTCATTAATGCTGTTCATGTCATTATCATAGAAGAGAAAATAAAGTGGAGGGAAGATAAGTCTGCCTTCTTAAATAATGAAAGATTCTATATTTCTTTCTATGTTTGTGTTCATTGAAAATTTGCACCTTGTGCTGGAGAACTGCACTTGCCAAGGAATTCACCTCTAAACTCATCTGCTTTTGGCTTAAGTTTCTTACGTTCTGAAAGGAAACTTTTAGGAACTTTTTCCCCTATTCTCTTTCTTTCCTTGCTCAAAATTCAATGGATAAGTTGTTTGGATAGGACTTTTGTTTTCCTTTCTCTCTTTATCCTGTTGATTTTCTGCGTTGTAACAAATAAGTGGGTAACTTGATGCAGGTAAGGTAAACATTCATGTACTTGCTGTTTGCTTGAATAGAGCTGATCTCAGCCCTTAAAGTTAAATATCAAGGGTTTCATGGTTTGAAAATGAAGGCCATCTAGACTAATTGCATGAGAGAGATCTTTATTTTTATGTGTACTTTTTTCTTTTAGATTCTGGGATGGAATCAAGTAGCAAAGTCATGGATGGTTGCTGTTATCCATTTTCTTTACTTTCATGGAAAAGTGAATTTTTCATATCAGTGTACTGTCCAAAAACCAATTCAGAGATAGGGAAGAGTCGCTGGCTCACAGAATCAAATTGGTGCCTGTTGGCACCCATTAGAATATATGTTATTTTTTTCTTTTCTTTATTTGTTAATTTTTTCAGCCTGATTCCTGACTCTTGTATGCCTTGACAGGTACGTTTTCTGTTGTTCTTATTCTCACAATGTTGCTGCAAAGGGTAAATTCGTTGCATTTGTATCGGCAGATGCAGAGACTGATAATCCTCAGGCTGAGCTAAAGCCAGGAATTGATCTTCTTGGTCCTGTTGATGAAATATTTTTTGATATTTATGATAGATTCATGCCAGTCAATGAGCCCTCTTTGGACAATTGTTTTATATCAACGGTGAGTATATATCTCAACCAAGTGTTATCTTTATTTTGAGCCATTTTAACTCAATATTGCTGCATTTTCCCCTGCATATGTACTGTGATTAATCTCTCTCCTGGTACCCATAACAGAGTTACGACGCTACAACACATTTTGAGACAACTGTAGTGGATGTACTGAACATGTACACCATGATTACTGGAAAGGTGAGGTTTTAAATTTTATTGAAGTAGTCAGTTTTTTTTTTTTTTTTTGTCTCAGTAGGATTAAATGTTGATTGTTGTTTCATGCATGAGAAATATCAAATTTTAAAGCTACAATTTATTTTGGTGACAGTTTAATATTGTTTGGTTTGATTTGTTGTCGTTGTAGAACCATAGCTTTCTCCTTGTTGGGGATATTTTCTTTGCTCTCCCAACTTTAGGCTGATGCTCAAGTAGTAATCAGATTGATGGTTTTGTGTGAGCAGGTTCTGGACCTTAGCGTTGATTTGAACGCAGCCAGTGCCGCAGAGGAATGAGGAGTTTTTTGAATCTGTTGCGCACGCACCTGTTTGTGCTTTTATTCACCGGGTTCTATGACTTTCCCAATGTTGCTTTGGCGGGGGTTTGTTTGGTGAAAGTGGAATTAGTCTGATGTCTTTGATATCATTTTTTTTTTCTCTTTCAAATTATAGAACTATTAACATATGTAATAATATTGTGTTTTCCATAAACATTCCATGTTATTATTATGTTTGGTGCCGATTTCAAATTTTCATATGCCTAGAGTGAGCCTTTGTGGCATTGGAAAATGTTGCTGCTTTTAACTACTTAGATGGTGTTGGTTCAGTTTATGTTTTAATCAACGTAATGTCAGGAGTTTTCTAACCTCAATTATTCTTAATTTAATAAGTTTTCTTGACCAGAATGAGTTATCTTTTTTTTTTTAAAGAGAGTACATACCATAAATGTTAGAACTCTATAATGAACTAATTACAAGTTAGAAATAGAGTTTGGAAGGGCAAATGGGTTGATTTTTTAGAGAAGAATTTTCTTTAAAAATTGGGAAATAATTTATCCAGATTGAATAAACAGTTCATGTAATGCCCACGAATCAAGCATACTTTGGCTGTTAATTTTTTAAATTATAATTAAAAATTAAATTATTTTATAATGTATTATTCAAAATTTTATATGTTTAGGTATCACAGTTTTGTGCACTGTTTCATGCGAGTTCGCTAAAAAGTTTAGTAACTTCCATTTAATTGACCGAGAACTTTGACCATCTCATGGGAATTACATTTACTAATATACCCTTGATCTTTTGCTAATTCCCAATCATATCCCTTTAAGTCCGAGTAACCTTCCCCTTTCTTTTTGTTACTTCACCGCCACTCTCTCTCACTCCGCACGCTCGACGGCATCTCCTTTCCCCCGTCCGGCTTGGCTCCGGTTGCTTTCGCTCTCTGCACGACTCACGTCGTCGGCGGTCACTTCCCTCACCGCTTCCTCTTTTCTGTCTGTCGAAGCTAAGGTTGTCTCCCATTCTGAATTCTTCTCTTCTCATCTCTACAGCACGCAGACATCTATTATTTTTTAGGGTAGCCGCGGATTATTACGGATGGGTATGTGCATGGATATATATAGATTTTCCAATTATACTTTGGGTGTTGCAGGAAGAGAATATAAAGATGAAGCTGACCGTGGATGTGCTGCGATATCTGTCTAAAGATGATTTTAGGGTTCTTACTGCCGTCGAGATGGGCATGAGAAACGTTAGTTTCCGTAACTATTCTTATCGTTGCCTAATACATGTTTTTACTGCTGCTGGTAGAATCACTGTTTGGGATTCTGTAAAATTTGATTGGTTTCGTGTTGATAAATTTGATCTGTTTTGTTTCAGCACGAGCTTGTACCATCCGAGCTAGTGGAACGCATTGCTTCTCTCAAGTAATTGATTCCCTTTGTCTGGCTTCTCTTTTTTTGTCATTCGTTCTCTCCATATGGTTTATTCGCAATGTTCTCTTCATAATTAGGCACTTTCGGGGTCCTTCTTTTCTAGTTTCTTTACTCTTATTTTGGTAATTTGAAGTGATAATGCCATGTGAGCAGGCATGGAGGTACTTATAAGGTCTTGAAGAACTTGCTCAAGCATAAGCTATTGCACCATGACTCTTCCAAATGTGAGTTGTTTTGTTTATAGATATAATAGCTGAATGCAATTTTTGCTGCTTATGGGGACCAATTTTCTGACGTTTGAAGTCTCTATCGTCTTTCTTGCATGGATCTAGATGATGGGTTTCGGCTAACCTACCTTGGCTATGATTTTCTTGCAATTAAGACCATGGTCAATCGTGGTGTGTTTACTGCTGTTGGCCGTCAAATTGGGGTTGGAAAAGAGTCTGGTGATTCTTTTGACTATACCTGTAATTTTTATTTTGTATCTTTTTGTTCTCATTACCTCTGAAACATTATGCTGTTTACTTCAGATATCTTTGAGGTTGCCCAGGAAGATGGCACTGTGCTTGCAATGAAATTGCACAGACTTGGTAGAACTTCTTTTAGGGCTGTCAAATCGAAGCGTGATTACTTGAGGCATCGAAGCAATTACAACTGGCTCTATTTGTCTAGGCTTGCTGCACTTAAAGAATATGCTTTTATGAAGGTTCTTACTTATCCCGATTAAAAACTTAGGTTACTTGTAATGGGTAATGGACTCTCTGATATAAACCTTTCACTTGTGCAGGCTTTAGAAGAACATGGTTTTCCAGTTCCCCAGGCTATCGACTGTAATAGGCATTGTGTGGTTATGTCACTTGTCCGAGGTTATCCCCTGTAAGAGATTACTCAATTGCCAGCTACAGTTCATTAACATATCCGTACGCGATTATTGTTTGGGCATCAGTTCTGACTAAATAGATCTGTTCCTATAAACCACATCTTATCTTTATTAGAAGCAAATAAAAACTTCTCTTCGTAGTTTGTACTAGACTGCATTGATAGTTGAAAAGTCCTCGCAGTTGAAACTTCTTTTGTAAAAATACCAAATTCTGTATACTTTTGTATCAGTGGTCTAGACTTGAAGATCAGTGGTGATATAGATATCTGGATATCGTTGTGCTGCAACTTATGGCTGAAATTAAATGGATTTGGTAACAGTTGCTTTAGAACGTAGATATACCTCTCATGGCGGGAGGGAGATACCAGATTTTATTAACAAGTTTTTCACAGTGCTGATCAGGTCCTTGAGGGTATTGTAAACGGTGATGTTAGAAACAGGCTTCTATGTCTGAAGAGCTTATGCATACTTGGAACAAGTGGACTAAGAGGAAAGGAGAGATGCATGGGAAAGGAATCATCATTTCCTCTCTCTCCAGGTGACCCAAAAATAGCTAGGGGAATAAGAGAGAAATTTATCTTCTCCTAGTCCCGCTTGAATAGAAGTTCCAAGCCCATAAATCTGGAGCCACAGATCACCATATCACCCATTTTAAGAGCATCAAGTCATCAAGAACAGCGTTCCAAAGGAGCCCAAAGATGGAACGTGTTTCCTTTCCCTTGTCTTTTCTTTCCAAAATGGCCTTTAATTTCCTTTTCATCCATTTACTATTTTCTATTAACAGGCTTCCACAATCTTTAGCTGCACAATAAGGATTAATTACTTCCTGTTCTATTTGCTGTAGTTAGTTTTCATCTGTTCGGTTTTCCCTGTGATTTTACCTATATCTTTTGTTATATTGTCCACAAATGAAATATTAAAATAAATAATTCAAGCATCCGATATGCTAGTTAGTTGAGATATATTAATGCATGGTATGATGTATAAATATTTTGTCTGCCTTTTTGGTTTTCCTTTCACCTTTTTTTGGTCCTTTTTTTAAATTTTTTCTCTGCATGATAATGATTCCTCCATGAGAGAAAAAAAGGTTTCATTATCATTTCTATTAAATGCAGTGTGCAAGTAAAGCAATTGCAAAATCCAGAACCAGTTTTTGAGACGATAATTGGTCTAATTGTCCGCTTGGCAGAACATGGCCTTATCCACTGTGATTTCAATGAATTCAACATTATGGTATTTTAATGATCTCTGAAACTATGTGTCTTTGTTTTTCTTATCTTAATGCATCAGGAGCATCTTCTATATATATAAATATATATATATTTATTTACGCATATTCTTTTTAAGGTTTCTTCTATCATTTTAGTTGTTGATTTTGGTGTATACTTCAGTCATTGTTTAATTTAATAGTCATTCAATTTCAGTGATCCCTAACTTATCTCAAAAAAAGAAAAAACTTCAGTGATCTCTAACACTTGAGATCAAATAGGTTTTTGTTGTTATCAAAGGGTTGAAATTCAATGGTCATGGTTCCTGGGTTAAGTATTAAGTAGTACATTGGACTTACTGCAAGCATATTTATATTCTTTCGGAAGTCAACCCAAATCCATTAAACCTGTCTGTATTTCTCGTTACTACTTTAGTTCCTATTGAAATTCTGTTTTTTTTTATGCTTTTGTTTTATTTTCCGTCCTTTGTTATTTATGTTTTATTATTTGCCTCAAAATTTTCTAAGTAGGTTGTTACCTGTACTGTAGGCCAGGTGTAATTGAATTAAATCTTGAAGATTAATTTTTTCTCCAAGAAAGATTTGTAGGTTTATTGGTCCAGCTTTCTAGTGGATCTATTAATTTAGTCTTGTGTGCTTTGTAGATTGATGATGAGGAGGAGGTTACCATGATTGATTTTCCACAAATGGTATCTGTATCTCACCGAAATGCACAGATGTAAGAGACACTGCCTTCTCAAGTGCTTTGAGAAGATTGATTTCTGTTATCTGGAACCTTTGACGTTGATTTTAATATTCTTAACCACAGGTACTTCGATCGTGATGTTGAATGTGTTTTCAAGTTTTTTAGGAAGAGGTGAGTGGCTGTTATCAAGGACTATTCGAAATTGTGAAGTGATCCAATGGAAAGTTTGTATTTCTTTTAATTTATGTATGATAAAATATTCTATTTTTTGAAACTGTTGAAATCAAATCTGGTTGTTTTCTTGAAAAGTCATGGAGATTTTTTTTCTCTGAGAGAAAACAGAAATGTATTAACAAGGCAAAAAGGGGATGCCATCCATGTAAAAAGTAGGAGAAATTTACAAGTTTATGTATGTGTTCATTTATTTCAAAAAAAAATTATTTATGTGTTCATAAGATTCCCTAAATTCTCAGCAAAAGTAAAAAAGATAGTTCTTAAACAAAAAACAAAATATCTGGAGTCGGGTCATAAATCCTCCAATCTATATACCCTCAATTCCCTTCTGAAGAATCACGGACAATCTTTATTTATAATTGTGGTTTAATCTCGTATCTTGTGCCACGTGCTGATTATTTGCTGCTTCCATGTATTACAAAAATCTTTGATTGTGAGTTGGTAGGTAACTTGAGCATCTTTTGTGTTCCAAATATTTCTTAGTATAGCTTGGATGTGTGTGTTTCTGGTACTTCTGGTTATTGTCTTTCGGTTCACATCTGTATATTCTGTTATCTTTTTT
>NW_019014683.1:1582198-1592710 GCF_000150535.2 Carica papaya | reverse complement strand
ATTGGTTAGAAATTGGGTTGATGCTTTTCTGATGGTGTTAGTTTGCACTGAACCATAGTAAGAAAAACCATAAAAAATAGCGTGTCTGGCTTCTGTGAGGTGAATATGCTAGTGTTATAGCATATTCTTTCAGAGATTATTGGACATGCAAGCTAGTGCATCTAATTTGTAGGGGCTTACTGATTCCAAAATTTTCAGGTTTTTAGATACTTATCTTATGGATTAACTAGGTTCTATCTAAGGTCCAAAGAACCATTCCTTGAAAAGTGGAAGATTGCTGTTAGTGGTTCAGTGTCACCTACTTTTTCTTATTTGTGAACTAAAAATCAAGTCTCCTTTCGTGGTTTTTGATTGTCCTTTCTATTGGAAGGATTGTTTGTGATTCTTATTTGGTCAATATCATTCCAGACTTCTATTCTTTTGGTATTATAACCACCCTGTCTTTTGCTTATTTTACAATTTTTGCTGTTATAGTGACTTCTCATTTTTAATGAGAGCAATTTTGTGCAGTTCATTGAAGGGGGTGTCCAGCAGGATAGAGATTCTGATGACGAGGGAACTGAAGATGAACAAGATGTCTCCACATCAAATGATGAGGGAACTGAAGGCGAACAACATGTCCATAAGTTGAATGAAATGAACGCAAGTGGTCTTAATTCTTTTCACTTGCGGGAGCAGGTATGATTTTATTTAGCTTTTACTGGTGTGATTTAAGTGATCTGACCAACATGTTGATTTCAGCTTCTAATCATATTAATGGAACAAATTTTAATGTTGTAGCTATGTTTCTGTTTCAAGTCTAGCTATAGAATGGAGGATCAGATGCAGCCAATCAATTGTAAAATTCTACACTTTGATAAAGATGGATAATAAAAAAAATATGTTGATTGCAAGAAAAAATTTGTTGTAGCATATCTTCAGTTGAGTTGAGATTAATAAACAAGAGAGAGAATAATCAAACTAGAACATGATTTGCATACTGCCTCACCATGTAGGTGTGCTCCCTCTGGAAAAGATTAAATCTTAAGGAACAAGGTGGATAATTAGGCTATTTTAGATTTAGAGTTGGAGAACAGAGTCTTTTACTGTTAGTGATTGCAGTTTAATTATGGCAGTGAACTTTGTCAAGTTCTCTGAAAAATCTGAAAAGGAATTATTTCCTCTTATCTTTTTGGACGTGCGTCAGGTCCAAAGCTATATTTGGTTTTGCTATTGAGTTAATCTGTGCAATAAGCTTCTGGAGGTTACTATTTGATTGTTTTTGTCCGTGTTGTGTATCTTCTACATATAACTCTACTACTACAGACCTTAATGGAAGGGTAAAAATTTATTATTTTTATTTATTTTAAGGTATTGTGTTATGGTTAAAATGGAAAATTGGTTGAAGACTCATTTATGGAAAGCATTAAATAAAACGCATACAATAATGGTAGTAAAGGTCAATTCAAGGGTTTAAAGGATGGAAATGGATTAGAATAAGTACCTTTGCCGGGTGGTTTACTTTTTGGTTTGAGGTTTTTTTTCCCTCCCATTATATTGGTTATTATAGTTCTCTCCTTGCATGGGTTATTTTCTTTTATTTATGTAATTGGGAGAGTTTTTATCCTTTATTTTTTGTAATGTTCCATATATCTTTATGTTTCTGCATTTGTGATCAATTTTTGTCAAATTGAATAATTCAGGAAGGAGAAGTGAAGGGTAAGGAGTTGAATCATGAAGGTCAGGATAGTGGACCTGAAAAGCAAGATACAAGTGACAAGGTGATCATTGACATTGTTATTTTAAAAATAAAACATGGCTTATCTTTAATCTTGAAGTTCACATTTTGAGCAAAATCAAAACTTAACCTTGCATTAATCATTACCTGGCTTTTGAATAAATTGACTAGTCATAGGATTAAGGAGTGAATTAGCTCGATATTTACTGGTGTCAATGGATTGGTTTTTTTGGTTTATAGTCTGTATCAGACCAAACCAAACCACTTGAAATTCAGACCAAAGCAAATCATTTTACCATAAAAAGATCAAACCAGAATGGTTCGGTTTTGGTTGTGGGAACTAATTTTTTTTTAAATACGGTGCAAACTGATTATTTAGATGTGTTTTTAAAGATTTTATAACTTCTACTATTTAATATTAACTTATATTCATAATAATGTATCTTAAATAATATATATCACAGAATAAACAAGTTACGCATACAACTTTGTAAAACAAATGAAAAGTTATATATATTAATGGGGTGACCATTGATAATAATAGTACAAATATTTTTACTTATTTAACAGTCTGTTATAATATATCATATTATTATGTCATTATGCATATATAGTTTGGTAAAAATAATTGATATAACCTTTTAAAGAAAATACTGAATGAGGACTGCATTTTTCACGTTTAAATTGCATTGTATTTTGTAGGAAGGTTCTGACGTGGGTGAATATGATGCTGAACTAATGAAAAGATTGAAGAAAGAGAGAAGACGTGCTGTAGCTGCAGCTCGACATGGGAAGAAGGCTCTTTCTTCAAGAAACTCGTACAAGGACAAGGGTGGTAAGTCGTCTCAGAATGCGAAAATACAGAAACAGATGAACAAATGGTAAAATTTTGTATCCAATTACCACGTAATGTAAACAGCAGCTGGGTATTATTAGATCTTATCCGGCAAGCTAAGTTAGAGAGTTGGAATGATTGTTGTCCTGCAAGTCCATATATCAGACGGGTGACGATGCTACAAAGAAAACGGAGAAAGCTGCAAACATGCCTGAGTATCTCGTTGGCATTTTTTGTTCGATGTGGTAATTTTACATATTGACGAGAGCTTGTTATAAATAGCTTAAGAGGAAACTGCAAAACGTGTTATTTTTAAAAAATTTTGGCTGCTTTAGTATACGCTTGGTTCCTAACTGAATCTCATTTGAAATAGCTTGGTTCCTAACTGAATCTCATTTGAAATACAGCTTTGATTTTGATTAGTTTTTAATCACTTTGGGTAGATAACTTAGATGTGGCCGTTGTGGTGATTTCAATTAATGCTGTAAATTATTACTTACAACAGCATCGGATATTAAAGTATAATGAGTTTTTACATAATGTAATCCAGTTTATAATAAACATTCATTGCATTTTTATAAGAAGATCAAAATCTAAGATAATATAGGACAGAGATGAAGGGGAAATTTCTTTTTTTTTTTATTTTATTTTAATTATATATGTATTGGTACGTGTATTTATTATTCAGAACGTCTATGTTGGTTGTTTATTTGTTTAAGTAAAATCATGTATGACTACCGCAGTTCTTTAAAAGATTAATTTCCTGATTCTTTTCAAATCTCATCTTCGTTTTCACTGTAATATTGTTATAACAGTTAACTAGTTTGCAGGGTTTTTTATCTACAACCAAATTAACTTAATAAGCAAAAAGTTAAAAAAAGAAGAAGAAAATCCATGTAGAAAAGAAAGCCCTGTAGTTTCTATGGTCAGTTAATCTTGGTTTAGGATGAGGAGTTCGATCTCTGATCAGTTACAATCTCTGTTCCCTTGGCTTGAGATCTAAGTAGAGCATCCTCTTCTCTTACTTTTGTCATCTGAACAGCAGCTGCACCGGGAGGAGAACCAGCACTGTTACCATTTGCGGCTTTTCTCAGACCTTTGTTCTTCTTGGCTTGCCTTGCCCACCCCACAAGTCCCTCTTGAATGTGTTGGTCGAATATTGCCTTCTTGAATGAACTTCCCATCTTCATATATTAATCCGGCCATGTTAAATTTTAAACAACTTATATATATATATATATATATAAATAATCTTAATTCTAAAAGTATATATTGTTTTGTTTACGATGTTGAAAGCAGAGAATGTTATATAATCCATATTACCTGTGTCACAATGGCGTAGAGCGGCAATGTACTGTAGCTGCATAGGAACTGCACGAACGCTCTGACAAAACAGAAAGTGGGATTTTATCGTATACATTAGATCACAATTTTATTATCTGTTTGATTTATTTTTATTATATTATTTTCACTTAATTACAAATATATGTAAAATGAGATTGCAATTCTCATGTTGTTACTTGAATTTCTTAGGAGAAGAATTCTGATTCATACTTCGTTAGAGTGGAAATTATAATATCTTCCCAAAAATTTAAGTTGGAAATAAGTAATTCAAAAATAAAAGCAAAAATCTGTACGTTAAAAAGGTTTAACATAAAATTTTTTTACGTTAATAATTAAATTAAAAAAATAAAAATTAACCTGGAATTGAATCATAAATTTTTAGAGAGAGAGAGAGACAGAGATGGTTTTGATATATGTTATTACCCTATGACAAGTCTTGGGATAATATACCGAACTTGGCCCATTATGCAGGAGTCAAACCCATACTGAACCTGTAAATGGAATATGATTCAAGGATCAGTAGGCTGCAAACTTACTATGTATCTAATTTCCAAGACTAACTACATGCGTCTAGAGTATTTTATGTAAGTCTGTATACATTTAAAGACTAAATAAATCAAAATTAAACAAAAAATAAAAGAAAAAATTATAAAATAATAACTAAAAATACTCATTAATTGTAGTTAAAAATAATAAAAAACTAATTTACGGGGATTATATATATATAAAAAAAAAAGCATAGAATTTAAATTGTACAGAAGATCCAACACAAGAATTAAAACTATCGTTTGTTGTCAAATATAATATATGAAATATGACGAAAAGGATTTGTATATATTGTAAGAATGTAATACTTACCAATATCCAGAAGAAAAATGCCAGTTCAAATGAGTTTTGGAACAGAATGATATGAATCAGAAATAGGATGAGTTTTGGCCTGTTGAACCAGAAGTGTTCATCTGATGGCTGAACCACCAGGTCCCCCTCTACGGCCACATGCTTCTCCGCAACCTCTTGCGCCAACTGTGTGATTATATGCTCCAATTTGGTGCCCACAGCAAGCAAAAGCTGCATACAGGATAACCATTTTCACAAGCTATTGCTACATGTTCTATCTCAATATCAATATATATATATATGTATGTACATAAATATAATGCAGAGTTACAGCAATTACTGTAATTTGGTTGAAGAGCTTACGGTGAACGGAATGAATGCTATCCAAAAATATGTATGCCAACCTGCATGGAAAAAAATTAGACCTTATATCACGTCTCTAACATCAACTTGAAATTTGAAGAGAAGTTCCCATAAATTAAATCCATTATGTCACTAAACATATATATATATATATATATATATATATATATTACGTTAATTGAAAAACTAAGACAGAAAGAAAATACATATTGTACACTTGAAAATAACAGCTTACCAGCAACATTAAGCAACAAGAAGATGACCACAAATAGCCAAAGATACCAACTGCATTTGATTTTTTTTCCCAAGAAAAATTGAGAAAATGATCAATCACTAGTATTTTGTTCAGAGTGGGAAACTGACAGAGCCAATTCCATTTTTGTGCATTAAACCAAAATTTTCACATTAAAAGTCTAAATTGAACCAAACACAACCATTAACATAATTGGATGATTTCGTAACTGCAACTAACCTTATTCCTACAACTTTCTTAAAATCAGCTTCGAGTGCACGCATCATGTACTTGTGAAAATTGAATTTTGGGTTACCTCTACAGTGAGTCTACAGAAGAATTCGATTTCTCATGGTTAAAACAAAGAAATGTTAAGCTGTGATATTATTCATTAGTTTGACTTACCATAACAAAACCTAGCCTCAATGTGATGTAATCTGATTTAGTAACTGAACCAAAGAATTGCTTGAAAAATGAATGCTGTAAATCAAAAATCAAAATATAAGCAAAGCTGAATTCTCACTCAAAAATAACTAGAAATGCTTATTACTATCATGTGTGGATTTGAATGAGTAATGTGTCTAAAAAAAGTAGAACACTTTATCACTTGGACCACAATGATTGCCTATGGGTTTGCTATTAAATTAGATTTCCTAGAGTAAGGAGAGAATATTTCAAGCTTACCCCCCAGCCTAGCACAGCAACACTCTTTCCAAAACCATGAAACCGATTCCTGATAAAATCATGATCTCGCACATGTGTGAACTTCTTTTGTAAAACTGCACAAAGAGCACGTTGTCTAAGAAAGCTATAAAGAAAAGGTAAAAGAAAAAAAAAAAAAAAAAAAGAGCAACTTAAGGATTATAAGGTGTTTTGACTCAAAAATAAGTTACACGTTCCTATTTTGCACTTTTAATTTGTTAGCCAATAGTTGATAAGTTCAAACAAAATAATCATTTTCTCAATGTACTGTACCAGAATTGGTGACTTGAAAAGATGTGTACACGGAGGGAATAATACAGCTTTAAAAAAAATCGAAGCACATAATACAGTCTAGTTGACAGACATCAAGCTAGGCAATAAAAATGTAGATTGATAGTTAAGAAATTGAAATTACCGTCTTCTGCATTATAATTCTTTTGAGCAGCAGAATCTTCCCAGTGTTTCCATTGACGTATCTACATATATGCCATCACGAAAGTGTAATAAATAAACAATCAAGAAAGTCAAGAAACATTGGAGGTTCTAAAATTTCATAAATGTATATAATATATAGATATATAATATCACGAGAACTTACTTTAATGCTGCCAAAAAGAATGGTGAGAGCACAGAAAGTGACATGCACGACAGCTAGCACGAAGATGAATATGTGAAGATGATGCAGAGCTGTGGTGGATAACAATGGAACCTTCCCCTGAAAAACAAGAAAATAAATGTTATAATTATGAATCTTCTAGATTGAAATCCTTTAGGCACGCGCAAATAGCGTATAACGTGCTTCCCATATTAACACATCTTTAGATACTTAGGTGGTATCTGGATCAATTTAGACGCGCTTAAATTATATATATATAATATTATACTGGAGAGTATTTACTCGGACCGGCTTTGTGTACTTGGAACAGGTTATTCTCCGGTTTGATTAAATCAAATTATACGTAGTTAAGTTACTAAAAAATTTGTAAAGAAAATACTCCACAAATTATATTTAAATAAATTGAAACTCTATCTAATTCATAAAAATTCAACCTTACTTACTAGCAATCAATAGCCTAATGCTAATTAATATATTTTTTGAAAAAATATTTATTATCAATACATAAGTTCGATAAAAATAACTTTTTGTAAGTTTGACTCAATTAAAATAATTACTAAAGTAAAAAAACCAAAGTAAATAATTAAATTGGTAAATTATAATTATACTGGAACAAGTTTTGGAACACTTAATTTAAGTATTTTTCCTGTCTGGTAAAAGATAAGTTATATAGGCAGGGATTAGTAAATACAGAAGAGGAATACTTACGGACTAAGTTCATACTTATTTACTAACAAACTGAAAATAACACTAGCATTTTGAATCCATAAAAGGTAAACTACAAATTAGATGGATGAACGCGTATAATACTATATTAGATGGAGTAGATAAAATTCCAATCGATTTACGTGTCACTCAATTAATACACTTCTACTTCCAATGAAAAAGAACCTATTCACCTAATTCTGCTCGAAATTTTAAAATTAATCTTTCATTTGCAGATGAATAAAATCATATTAACATTCCGAACTTAAAAAAAAATGAAATCAGACACGTAATTCGATGGTAGATGATCACCAGAAAAAGTAACAGCTGAAAAGAAAAAAGAGGAGGAATGCGTTTTGAAATTTAACCTTGATAGAGCAGTAAGTAGGGGCGGAGGAGTCCTCGGAGAGGAGCCGACGGCCGACGGTGGCCGGAAGAACACCGGCGGAGAAAAAAATGTCTGAAAATGAGCTGTCGTACCTTCGTCTTTATCATCACTTGGTTTTTTACACGGCATAAAATTTCGTAGCCAATTCCTCTGATATACAGATCTTGTTAATCCTTTCTTGAAAAACCGTTAGCAGCAGCGATATAAATCCCAACAGCATTAGCTCTGCAACACGAATCGCCTCCGATCATCGATACATACATATATAACCAGAGAAAGCTGAGAAATAAGAGAAAATAAGAGAGAACCTTCTTTGATCTTCTGCAAGGCCTCGAACAGAGGCTTCTGATCCTTCTTCTTCAAATACTGTCAACGAAGACGACATTGCCGGTGTTATTACAGAATGAAAATAGAGTAATTAACATAAGAGAATCTGGCCTATCAACACACACACACACACACGTATATATTATATATACCTTGCCAGCGAAGTGGAGAAGACGTTCGACAGCGAGAGAAATGATGACGATGACGCTACAGACGACGGCCACCACCCATGTCGGAGTGAATTCTAGTGTTGTACCTCCTTCCGCCATAACCGATTTTCTCTCTGTGCCTCCTTCGTCTTCTCTGCAGAAAGAAGGATTTAAAAGCGTGTTGTTGAATCATGGTTAGGGGGGGAAAGCTTTAATATAAAGGTAATAGCAGCGTTAAGGTCTATGAGGTAAGTAATTCCCAATTAAGCGTAAAGGACGGCTTCTTAAATTGATGAAAAAAGACAAAAAAAAAAAAAAATCCACTCAAAATAAATAAATTCCAAAATCTGCAAAATTAAATAATGAATTTTTTTTTTCTAAAAAATAAGTTTTTAATTAAAAAAAAAAATTGAACGGCTATTCCAATTATCAATTTTCTAATATATAATTTTAAAATACCCACAATATATATATATATACTTAACGAAATAAATATAAAAATAAAATTTTAACTCTTTTTTACTACTTTAATTAAATAAATTAATTATTATAAAATATTCTTTTTACTTAAAAATAATTTCGTTAGAATTTACTCAGCATTGTTAATATACAAGTGAGTTAAATTATTAATCCGATTGAATTAAGTATTATCTCATAATAGATTTATAAAATAACAAATTTTAAATTTTACTCACTATAAAATATTAATAAATTAAATTTTTGGTCAAATTAAATAAAATATTAACT
The DNA here is from genome assembly GCF_000150535.2 of Carica papaya. The sequence goes on along the minus strand of NW_019014683.1, from coordinate 1,583,748 downwards.
TATAATACTCTTACAAAATAGTAAATTTTGACTACCCAATAAATTTTTTTATATTATTTGTTAAGTAATTTAGTATTAATTTAAAAAAAGCGAAAGATATAAAAGCTTTTTTTAGTGTACGTTATAATGAATTCAACATATTAAAATATTATTTATCCTAATAATTAATAATTTCGATACTGTTAAGATAATTAATATATCTCAAATTTTTTTTTAAAAAAAATCTAATAAAATATTTAAAAAATTATTAATTTATGAATGCCTCAAAATTCATTTAATAATGTTTTTTTTTTAAAGGATACCAACAAGAACACCAAATCATGAAGACGCGTTTTTCTTTTCTAGCAAATATTAATAATTTTGGATTTTTTCTTTTTTTCAATTTTTTATAAAAATATTTTCATAAACAAAAAATAAAATAATTTTAGATTTTTCCATATATATATATATATATAACATATATCTAAAATATAGAAAAAAAATTTCGATATATTTAAACAAAAAAAAAACCCAATTAAGTTATTTATTGAAATTATATTTAAAAGAAAAATCAATATTTTTTCTTCCATAGTACAAAAAATAATAATTAATTTGTGCGTTAATATTGATTTTTTAAATTTTATAAATAATTTATTAGAAGGAGTTGTAATGTTTATTTTATTTTTTTTAAAAAAAAATTAAGCAATTATAATTTTTGAAATTAAAGGATTAAAATGGGCCAAAAATCCAAAACATAATTTTGGTGATCATGAGACATAATTACAAAGGTTAATTTTGCAATAATTATTTTTTATCTATTATAATGCATGCCACCATCATGTTAAGCTTGCCATTTCCTACCTATATATATATATATATATGTATATATATTTCTTTATTCAAATGTTTTACACACGTATATCTATATATGTATATGTATATATATATATATGGCATGTACATATGGCACATAATATTAACTTGTTGAAATTAATTAAGGTGGTTTGTTAAATTCACATCCTAACATTAGATACCCACTCCACAAAATAATATCATATCTATAAGTGTATACACACACGTGTGTGTGTATATATATGTATGTATGTATGTATATTTATTTCTTTTTATTGGATTGGGTATGAATAAAAAACATTAATTTAATTAAATTGTCAAATAGTAAATTGATACATTAATTTTATAATGATTTTCGATATATACTAAGAGATTCTTCCTTTTTGTAAAGAGTTTTAAGTTCTTAATTTAGTGGGGAAAAGTGAAATGAACATTTATACCTTTCATAATAATTATAATATCCATAAGTGAAAAGTTTTATAAAAAGTGATATTATGAGCCTTTAAAAAATAATTATATTTTGAATTTAATTTATAAACATCAAAAGTTATAGTCAAATATATAAGTAATGTTTAGTGAGTTAGTTTTATTTTTATTAATAAATTAATTCAGTATTTAAAAAAATAAGATATTATGTCAGTTTTTTACTATATTGTGATTAATTTAATTAAAAAATTAATTATTAAGACATATTTTTTTCTATCTGAATATGCTATAAA
>NW_019014683.1:1544668-1567526 GCF_000150535.2 Carica papaya | reverse complement strand
CAAAATAAAGACAATCAATATTTTCCCGAACATATAACTAATTATCATATCAATATCATAAAAAAGCCAAGGAAAAATCCGTATATAATGCACACAGGGAGCTTCTAATTATGTACTATGTTGCTCGGACTTGCGTGTGTCTAGTATGGGTGTAGATATAGATGTTATGCTTGGTCAGCTTATTCTCTCTCATAAAAACCTTATATCTTAGTTATTTGATATATAAAAATGTATTGTGATTTACATATTTGATGTATAATCAAATCAACTTTACTCAAATCTTCAATTTCACAAAGATGGATTTGTATTTCCACCTGTTAGGGAAAGAATCATAATAACATCTAACTTGAGTTGAACATATAATGTAGTAGGAATTTGAATGGTATTTTCTTTCAAACTTTTATCTCTTACATATTATATTTTTATTTCTATTCCATGAAATTAAACTTTGAGCCAAAATCAACCTAAGAGTCTAACTCAATAAGTTATGGTTAAAGATACAAGCATTGGTTAGTAAGAGTCCAAAAACTGAGTATGAATGCTTCAAATTTATTTTATATGGAAAATAATAAAGCTAATATAAACCTATGGAAAGGTAAGCTGATCTCATATATAAGAATATACAGCTTTAGTACAAAAGAAAGATATAAATTTACATTTATAATGAAAACGAAAAGAAAAGAATTGATAAGAATAATATATAAGTTACCTGGCGTATTAAAGAAAGATATAGATCTACATTTGTAATGAAAATGAAAAAAAAAAACAAATGATAAGAATAAGTAATATAAGTTATTTGAGTATTTGTTAATACAAAAAATACTCAAATATTTGGACATTCAATAACCAATTTTTTTGTTTGTTTTTTAACTCCTAAACTTGTAATCTTAATCATTGTCTTTATGTTATCATATACTGTAACCTCTAGTTCTAGGTCATCATGCCTAACATGTGTGTCAAGTGTCGGATTTAGACCTTATACCCACACTAACGTTCAAGCAACATGAATTATGTATATTAAGCTCAATACTGCCGATAATCTCAGTTTTAATTTTCATGTATTACTCAAGCAGCTTCACTACATATATATACTGTTCATATGCAGCCATAAGTCTTTTAATAAGTTTGACAAAGCTCAATACCAATACCACTCACCGTACCTAGCAAACAGACTTGCAATTTCTAAAACATGCTTCTCCTGATATTGACATCTCACTTTTTTTTTCTCTCTCTCTCAAAAACATAAAAAGAACAGGTAACAGTTCAGTAATTTAGGGCAACTTTGAGAATGGTCTTGAGCAGATATATCCGGTCAATAAACAAAAAAAACAAACTTTTCTCTGGCTGTAGCTTACATCATTAAATAACTGGGCAGCTACATGCAGCTCTTAGGGTCAAATTCTACCAACAGAAAGAGAAAGAAATAGCTAATCTCAATGCATTAGATAGACCCAATCGAACAACTTTCATCTAACTACTTATTTCAACTACATAAAATAGAATTGCCCCCATTAGATTATCATGTGTCCAATATTCCTAAAATACTCGCCCAAATATCTTGTTATTAACCTAAAGTCATGCAGGTGCAGTAAGGAACACAAACCGTTATCATTTTACAAGAAACTTCAAGCTGTAGGTTACAGGTAACAGGTTTCACTTCTCCTCCCCACATCAGTAAACTGAGGTAGCTGTTTGGAGAAGATAGTCTAAGACACCTTGCATCTGAAAGTTACATGGGAAAACTGCATAACTAGGTAAAATTTCATATTTTCAGTTATATATAAGCCAAAAATATCCGACTACTCATCTAGTTTCTTTGACTTCTGTCCGCTACTTCCTTCTAGTATTATTTTCTTACGTTCTAGTACCTTATATCTGAGGATTGAAGAAATATGTAATGTTACCAATGCTTTTTGACAGCAATCATATCATCTTCGACAGCAACATAAAGGAGTTTCAGCCCAACAGGCTCAAATCATTGGTAAAAATCTAATGCAAACCCAAGTTCAGTCTTTTCTCCACTCCATTACTGATCATTAATTTCGATTTTACATTTGTGTCAGAAATTGATGCCCGCAATAGTAGCCCTATCCTTCACATCCCTGCCTAGCATCACAAGAATAATGGAAAAAAGATCTATCCAATTGGGATAAAAGATAAAGTGAACAAGTAGGTTTACTTCCCCAATCCCCCCTCCCCTCCACCCTTCTGAGATTCCCTTAATTGATAACCTACATCAACTCCTTTTATCTAATCCACTAACAAATGAGCTATAAACAAAAATTAAACAAAATAAAAACAAGCTTGCCATCCCCAAACACCTGTGTGTTTTGAACACCATCTCTATCAAATTTCAACACCAAACTGGAAGTGACATTCATGACGTTGGATATTTAACAGTACTCAGAATTGGATAGCGAGCTTCAAAACATTCCCTACTCACAATTCCATGACCAAATACCGTGCAAGTTGAAGACCATTGGTATGATCTCCGAAGAACTTAAGCAAATTACCAACTAACCACGCCAAAATTGACGTCCTAAACGAGAAGGTAAGTCAGGATCTACGAAACGCACAAGTAATTTTGAGTTATATGCACGTAACAACAGTCTATCTGCAGTAGTTCACAACGTAATCTCCCAGCTATAGAAAATCCACGAAACGTGCATCAATCATCGCCAGATTACGTCTTATTAACCAGCAAAATCCACACGAAAGGGGACTAGAGCAATAAAGAAAATCCTAAAGAGATATAATCGCAGCTAGCAAAAAGCTAAGTTGCGCGCTGATTTAAACCTCTGACAAACGAATTAGAATCGAAATTCAAACAGAAATTCATAAATAAATAAAAAATTAACTGCGGTTACCTGATTGATTGATGAACTGATTCAAGAATGATTTTCTTCTTTTGCTTCTGCTTGTGTTTCTGTTTGGAGACAGAAACAAAATTGCCCAGACCAACGAACAACATCAACAGCCGAAATATTTCCACCTCTTTATTGCTTTCTTCCCAGACGGGATAGATTTTTATTATTTTTTAAAGATGGAATTCTGATTTTAATTTTTTTTAATTATTGATGAATTTTATGTTCTTCTTTTAATTCTTTATTTTTAAAAAAAAAAAATCCCTCTTAGAAAATTATTAAGTAGAACAAATTATGCTTTAATTATGATATTTATAATTGATTAAAAAATTATAATTTTTATAATCTATTATATAATTTTTTTATATATATAATAAAATAATATACACAATAATATAATTTAATGGGAGAATAATAATATTGTTTTGTGTTTTGACTTTTAATTAAACATAAATTCTGGAATTATGAACTACATAAACTTTAGTTTTTTCTATACTCATTTTTTTATATTTTATTAATTTTTTTTCTATTATTTTTATTATTTTATATAATTAGAAATATTATTTTAAAAAATATATATATTAACAAAAAATAAGAAAAGCATCAAACCCATTACCTAAAACGTATCATAAAAGTTTTAAGTCAATATAGGATATGAAGTCTTCCCAAGCATGGGCGAGGTGGGCAATGCATTAAGTGATTTGGTGAACTCGATTAGTAAAACGATTTAGTAAAATGATTGGCACATATGTTTACTTACTATAATCACGAGTTAGGAGATCTTTCGTATGGTTCTTAATCATAAAAGCGTGTGAAGAGGGGGAGCAAGGGCAATTTTGTAACGGCCCCAGAAATATTAAAATGAAATGAGTATTTAAATATATCAAATGCGGAAGCGAGATCAAAATTTCAGTTAACATCCCTTACACGAAAAACCAAAAACATACTTAAAATATAAAAGATTAAACTAACTAAGAGAGAAACTCGAAAATAAAACTATGAGTATGACTACAGAGTCTCTAGGCATCCCCTTCGTCGTCCTCCTGCGGAACGGGCTCGGGAACCATGACTTCCTGATCTGAAATGGTTAAATAAGGAGTGAGCTACACTAGCCGAGTAAGAACATCACGATATCTCACCGTCACGGAGGTAAAGGTGGGTAGAAAAAACACAAAAAGACCAATGGAGCATAATTTACAACAAACTCGTTTATTAACATGAAAACCTTTACCATCCACTTACCTCGGTGGAATTTATGAAAACAATATAAGAAAAACAATAACATTATCATAATCATTGAATAATATAAGCTGTAAAACATAACACTTATCACGCCTCTTGTAATTCAATCATTGTACAACATATCTTTTTCTCATTTACCAGCCTACTAGTATCCGTGGGGGTCCATAGGGGTTCCGCTACCCGTTAACCTTTAACATTCACAATCAGTTTCCAGGGCCGTCCCCATACCCCGTCGGGTATGGGCGCCAAAACCATAAACCTCAATACCCCGTCCGGTATGAGGGTGAAACGGGCCGTCCCCATACCCCGTCCGGTATGGGCACCAAAACCATAAACCTCAATACCCCGTCCGGTATGAGGGTGAAACGGGCCGTCCCCATACCCCGTCCGGTATGGGCGCCAAAACCATAAGATCTCCATACCCCGTCCGGCATGTGAGACCACAATCCCGGTAGGGTTCCCTATGGACCCGGTCCGTCCACCATCTCCCAGGATATCTAGTCAGGCTGAACCCCATAATACAATTATCAGTCTACACAATCTTTCATTTTCCTTTTCCTCAGTCAGCATCATCAATTCACATTTAAACAAGCAAATCGTAATTCATGCCAAACAGACAACATACAGTATCAGTTTTTCAGTCACTCAACCCATAATTAATAAAAACATAGTATATGCACACAAATCTGTAAAATGAGCACATCAAACCTCATTTTGCATTTAAAGCTGTAAACAGGTCAAATAACAGTAAATCACCAATCACACTAGACTCGGGCTCCATTAGCCACCTTAAGCAATTTCACCCATTCGTTAATTCAAGAAATACCGTTTTATCGTTTTGAACTTTAATACCGTGATAGGAAATAGGGTGAGGGGTCCTTACTTGTTTTCGGGATCCGAATACGATTCACAGTGCGCCTGCAGGCCGTCCCTAATTTTCCCTGAATTTTTCCCGGGGAACTGAAACACACTAACAGTACCTGCACGTGTTCCAAAAAAAACCCAAATTAGGCCCAGGGCCTCTTTCGGCCCAAATCGCAACTCCGGCACGGCGGCTCCGCCGTGCTCCGGCGACGCGGCGGCGAGTCGCCTCGGGTTGGCTGTTTTCGGCCGTTTTCGGCCGAATTCGGCCACACTCGCATCGGTCCTTGTGAAAAAACAACCCTAGGGCCCTCGGGGGGCCAAAAAAATCACGGAAAAACGGAGCTTACCGGCGGCGGCGCTCTCGGGTGCGGCGGCTCTCCGGCGAGGTTCGTGTTTTGGTGATTCGGCTCCGGTCAACCTGTAGAGAAAAGAATGGTGATCACGGTGATATAAAAATCGCATCGAACGGAGGCCGGGAAGGGCCTCGTCGGATGCAAAAACCGAGAGGGGGCGCGGCGGCGCCGCTGGTCTTTGGCCGCGTATTCCGGCTGTTTGGCCAGGATTTTGACTTCGATTTGGCCATAGGAGGAATCAGCGTGGAAAAACGAGTCGGGGGTATGAAATTTACCTCAATCGGCGGTCGGAAATTTCTCCGGTGCGGCGGCGGGTGGCGGCGGTCGGCCTCTGGTTCGTCTTCTCCGGCGAGCGGCAGGCGGCTAGGGTTTGTGGTCTGGTGTGGGGGTTCTATTTATAACCCCTTGCCTTTTGATCTCAGCCGTCCATTTTGTTTTAATCTGGGCCGTTCGTTTTTGATTGAATCTGGGCCATCCGTGCGATTGTATCTGGGTCGTCCGATCGCGCGATTGATCTGGGCCGTCGGATTTCACCCACGCGGATCGCCAACGTGGCTACCTTTCGGAGTGACGTGGTCTTGCCACGTGACAGGCCCCAGTTGGCCGGGACTGCTGACCGGGCCTGCTGACGTGGCTTTCTTTTTTTTTTTCCTCCTCCTTTCCGGGTGCTACAAATTTTGTTAGGATAGTCAAATAATCGGTGGCTTCAATCGAGAGTATGAGAGTCAACTTCAAGAATAAGTTTCTTGATTAACTTATTTTAAGTTATTTTAAAACTTTATAAAACAGTAACAAATTTAGTAATTATTTGATTGTTACGTCTAAAGTTGTATTTAAATAAACAAACATCATTTATAATTGTCGCAAATGATACCTTCAGCTATATCATTACCAAGATCGTCTCGGTTTAACTCATTCACACTAAATTTGACCTAATTAATAGATAATGTTGACCACTTCACATCATGTGTAACACTCAACTAAAATTTTTTTTATTAATAAATATAATTTTTTAGTTATTTAATTTATTTATTTATATTTTATTTTATTTTAATTTAATGAAAAAATTAATTAAATTGATAAAAGATTAAATTGAAAATAATTTTGAAAAAAATGGGTGAAAAATTAGGTTTTAGGAGTATTTTTGAAAGAAAAATCAAAACTCGGAGGTTAAAATACAATTTAGAAAAATTATGCAACGTCAGACGCCCGGTCAGCAACTCCGACCAACCAGGACGCGCCAAGTGGCAGAGGTGCTGACGTGGGAGGCCACGCGGGGGAGAGCCACGTGGGCGATCCGCGTGCACGCGATTAAACTGCCCAGAGTAAATTGCGCACGGACGACCCATATTGGATCGCGATGAACGGTCCAGTTCACTCCTTATTTAATCGCGATAGGACGGTTCATATCAAAAGCGATTGACGGCTCATATCAAAAGCAGATGGGTATAAATAACCTCATTCGCACCCAAACCCTAACCCTAACCGCCAGAACCCCTCGCCGGAGAAGACAACCCAGCCGCCGGAGAGCCGACCGCTACCACCCCCCGCCGCACTGGAACCCTTTTCAACCGCCAAAAAGGTAAAAAATTTCTCATTTTGTACGAAATTCAATTTTAAACCCACCCATGCCTAAATGGGAGTGAAAGAACCGGCCAATTGGCCGAAAAATACCGCCGAAGCCCGGCGATTCTGCCGTGGGAAATTTCACAAACTGCCTCTGATAAGGCCTTTTTCGATTCCCGTTTCGTGTAATTTTTCCATCGTTGTGATCACCATTTTCTTCTCTACAGATTGACCGAAGTGAAATACCCAACCACAACGTAAACCGGATGAGCCGCCGCACTAGAGAGCCCCACCGCCAGTGAGTTTCGATTTTTTGTATTTTTTAGCCCACCGAGGCCCTTTAGCGTGTGTGCTCGCAGGAATCGATGTAAAATCGACCGAATTCTGTCAAAAACGGTTGACCCGAGGTAGACTGCCGTCACCGGAGCACGGCAGAGCCACCGTGTCGAATTTTTGAAATTGGCCGAGCAGGTCTTGAGACTTATTTTGGGTTTATTTGGAACATTTGTAAGTACCATAAGCGCGTTTCAATTCTCGGATAAAAATTCGGAGAACCTAGGGACCGCCCGTAGGTATAGTAAACCATTTAGCTTTTCGGTGTCAAATCGAGTAAGGACCCCTCACCCTATTTCCTATCATAGATTTGAAGTTTGAATAAATAATAATACGGTATTTTATACAAATTAAATAGATGTGTATAATTAATTACGGATTGCTAATGGAGCCCGAACCAGACATTGTTCCCTGCTGATTTATTTTACAGTCTAAAAGTATGATGGTATCTGGTTTATCTATTTTATGGTTTAAATACATGTATTACTGTCTTACCTGACCACTGTTTGATTTTGGGATTTAAGACATAATTGCATTACCGGATACATGTTTATTTGTTTATGTGATTATTTTTGATTTGGTAACCGAGACTAAAGAAAAACAGGAAATGGGTGTGATTAAATAAACATATAGAATGACAGTCTCACTAGATATCCTGGGAGATGGTGGACGGATCGGGTTCATAGGGAACCCTACTGTAAATATTGTCTCATACCGGATATGGTATGGAGACTTGGTAATTTGGCGCTCATACCGGACGGGGTATAGGACGGCCCCGTAATTGATATTATTAAGGGAAATAGTTCACGTGTAGCAGGGACACCCCTATGAACCCCCATGGATACTACTAGGCCGGTGAAATGAGGAACAGTTATGATTTAGTTTATTGTTAATGGATATGAATTTATAATATATTTTATATTGCTAATTGTGCATTAAATTATGATCTGTATGGTATTATTATTTTTATAGGTTGTTTTCATAAATTCCACTATGTTTAGTGAACGAGAAATGATTTTATTATTGATAAATAAATTTACTAAATTTAATACTCAATTAGTGATTTTCGATTTTATACCAACCTTTACTTCTGTGCCGGTAATATAGTATGATATTCTTACTGGGCCAGTGTAGCTCATTCTTTATTTAACCATTTCAGATTAAGAAGACTTGGTTCCAGAGCCCGATCCGCAAGAAGATTGCGAGTAGATGTTAGATATTTTTTATTTTCTATTATTTTTCTTATTTCTCGTATTTCTTTCAGAGAATTCATTCTATAATGTTTGTTTAGTACTTTTAAGTTATTGTGTAAGAGATGTAAACCTTAACATTTTGTTTTGCTTCTGCACTTAAATTATTATATATTTTTTTTTTGATTTTCAGGGTTGTTACATCATGGTTATGGAACCCATCACGCTAACTCATGTCTTGGATACTCTTACCATGTGTAGTTTTGAATTTAAATATTAGTATGATGTTGTCCAAGCTAAAAAAATATGGTAAAAAATCTCATATGTATCATGCAATAAGTTGTTTCTTCTCCTCTATATAAACAAGTAGTGATAGTAAATACAGATTTTAAGCTCTCTATGTCATGTTGATTCACTTCTATCCAAATATTATCATATAAATACTTTAAATATTTAGATTACATATTATTATATTTTTATAAAATTAATTAGTTTGTACATTAGATGGTCATATGCAATTTATATTAAAATTTAGTAAACAATAATTAAAAATAAGTTTTTTTTATTATTATTTAACAAGCATCTAATTTGTTTTTTTTTTTATTTCGACTACATTAAAAATGTAAGACTCGGGCTCATAATTTAGCATAAAATTAATTTTAACATAAAAATATATATAAATTTATTTTTGAAATTAATAAATTTTAATTTTAATTAGTTAATGATGAAATTAAAAATAATTTTGAGAAAAATAGATAAAAATTTGAGTTCGTATAGTATTTTTGAAAGAAAAATTAAAACTGAGAATCAGAATGTAATTAAAAAAAATTGTGCCACGTAGGACCGCTAAGTCAATAGTCCCCACGAATAAAGCACGCCGTGTGGCAAGACACGCTAACTCGGTATCATACTGAAGGCTACGCTGGCGATCCTCATGCCCCGCGATCGGACAGTCCAGAAGTGTTCTCACGTGCGTGGACAGTTCGGATCCGTTCCCTCCTCAAGGCGATCAAATGGTTGCGATTAAACGCGATGGACGATACAGATTCATTTCCTCTTTAAACGTGATCGAATGGTTAAGATCAAATCGCGATGAATAGTTCAAATTCATTTCATTTTTAAACGCGATCGAATGATTGAGATCAAACGCGATGAAAGATCTAGATTTACGCGAGATAAATATAAATATTTCGCATCACACCGAACCCAAACCCTAACTGCTAACTTCCCGCTAGAGAAGAAGAACCAACCGCTGAAAAATGGAGCCGACCGCTGTGCCGGAGCCACCTTTGACCGCCAAAAAAAGTAAAAATTCTTCTATTCACTCGAAATTTGATTCTGAGCACCCCCATGGCTAAATCAGAGCAAAAGGAACGACAGATGAGTTGAAAATTACGGGCGGCACCGCCGCGAACAAAATTCGCAACTGCCTCCAATGAGCCCCTTCTCATTTCTCATTTCGTGTAATTTTTTCACAATTGTGTTCACCACTCTATTTTTTATATGTTGATCGAAGAAAAATGCTCAACTACGAATGTGAGCTGGCATAGCCACCGCACCGAAAAATTCCACTGCAAGTAGGTTTTTATTTTTTGATTTTTTTGGGCCAACTAAGGCCCTCTAACATGTTTCATCGCATAGATGGGTATAAAACTGGCCAAAATCGGTTAAAACTGACAAAAAATGGCCAAGTTGAGGCAAACTGCGGCAGTGCCATTGCTGAAGCTAGGCGGTGCCACGGTGTCGAAATTCTAAAATTAGCCGAAAAATATTTTTTAACACCAATTTTAAATTTTTGGGGGTATTTTTAGGTATGTAAAACGTGTTTTAATCTCCGTAAGAAAATTCAAAAAATTTGAAGACCGCCAATAGGCGCAGTAAAAAGTTCGGTGTTTTATATAAGAATCTATCACCTTATTCTCTGTTATGGAATTGAAACTTAATAATCAATAATATAGTATTTTGTATAATTTAAAAAACTTCGAGAATTATTACTGGTTACTAATGGAGTTGAAAACTGGTTAGTCATTTATTTGTTATCCTATATAACTTATTGTTGAATTTACAGCTTTAAATACATGATGATATACTAAAATACTTGAATGATTCAGTTGTGCTTCCTTAATATATATATATTGCTTGTCTAGTGTGATTTGTGGTTGATTTGTAAAATTAGTAATTAATATGCAAACGGAAAATTGTTTGATCATGTGAATTAATAAATGATAATCTTACTGAATATCTTGGGAGATGGTGGATCGACCTGGTATATAGGGAACCCTATCGTGAATATTGCCTCGTGCCGGACAGGGTAGCGAGAAATGATATTTTTGGCGCTCATACCAAATGAGGTATGGGGACGATCCTATTCACCATCATACCGAATAAGGTATTGAGGGATGATATTTTTGGCGTTCATATCGGATGGGGTATAGAGACGGCCAGTTAGTTGACAATGTTGGGTATCGGTTCACGCGTAGTACGACATCCCTATAAGCCCCTAGAGATACCAGTAAGCAAATAAAAAAAGAAAATTATTGTTATATTTCACTTGAAAATGAGATTGAGATGTTATTTGAGTTATTGTCTCTATAAGTCGATTTTGAAAATCTCATAACAGTAAATATATGCAATAAATAATTTAATTTATGATAAATGAATTTACTTAAATCAAAAGCTTCATTGATTGTTTTTATAATTTTTACCAACATTCAGTTTATGTATCGGTGAGTAGTGTGATATTTTTACTAAGTTAGTGTAGCTCACCCTTTCATTAACTATTTCAAATCAAAAAGACTAATACCCAAATCCCGATCAATAAGAGGGTTGTGAATAAGTTCACCAACTAGACTCCCTTCAGAAGCTAGTAAGATCGTTCTAAAATACTTAATTATTATTATTATTTTTGTTTGTTCTTTTATAAGGGATATTCTCGTAATACTATTAGACATTATAAATTTTTATGTAAGGAATGTAAACTATAAACTATATTATTTCACTTCCGCATTTAATTTATTATCTTATTATTTTTTAAGTTCTGAGTCTTTACAAAAAAAATTCGACAATGAATTTTAAATCTATATTGATCATATAAATAATTAAGAAGTGTGTTTTTAGTTGTTGGTGGTAATTTATTAGTTAATACTTTTAAAAAATTGTTTAAATATTTGCTTTTATATAAGTGAATAATAATGTTTAATATTTTATTATTATATACTACATATAATTATAATTAGTATTTGAAATATTATTTATTTTTAAAATTACCCTGTTAGATTTGTTGATATTCCTTTTATATGTATAATATTTATTTTATTTCAAGAAAATTGAAAATTAAAAGAATTAACGTGCCGCATTTATTCGTATTCATTTTATATGTATACATCAGACTTGAATTCACGTGCTCCGCACGCGACTTATCAGTGATAGCATGAACGATGAACGGGAACCTGAAGAGTTACAAGTAGGGGATGAAAACTGGTTAGGCCGCTCAGATGTGGCTAGGTTTTGATTTGTACGGTTTCAGGCGCAACATACCACCTAGATATCCTCCTCCTCTCCCACTCACCACTCGGGACTCTCGACTCAGAGAAATGATGAGTTTGGTGTTGCAGAAAAACCGAGCAAAACCACACCTCTGAGATCTGTCTTCGTTTCCAAGTTTCTTCTTCTCCTAAAGGTAAAAAGATTATTCTCTTCCTCATTCCAGTTTCTCCGTTGGAATTAGGTTTTCGTTCTGTTTTATATTGGATTGATTTCTTCTTGGCTTCATGACATTACTGAATCACCATATAGCGGAGCGGGAAATTCAGTTTTTATACATTTGAACTGACGCGCGGAGAGAGGGAAACAGAGGTTAGAGGTTTGATTCTTGATGTTTTGCTATATGCATTTTGATTTTGGTTTTGTGTGGTGGGGCTTACGATGTCAATTGCATTGCAGGGTTCATGAATTTACGGGAGAGCGTCTTCGACTGGAATTTGGTAGTTATTAGTCGAAATTGAATTATGTTTCGTTATGATTTTGATGGAGTGCTTATTTCTGTGTTTTTATGTGTAGTAAATTGTCATTTTCATTTCTACGTGGTTAAGCTTGTTCGGGGATCGAGACAATGCCGGCCACAAAGAAGGTGGTTATCTTGTCTCTTTAACATGTAGAAGTTTATAAAACAAGTTGATTGCATCATTTTGAATGAAACACTTCTCTGTATGTAAAAAACAAATTCTTCTCTAAATACTGGATTTATTTGTTTCTTTGAAATATTTCAACACTTTTACACAAAAGAAAGCATTCACAGTGTTTGCTGCTTGGAATTATTTGATTTTCGAAAACCTTGTCTGGGAAAAATTATGTACATAGCATGGGTCCATGATGTGGTGGACGCCAGAAACTTGATTGGTCCATTCAAATTTTTGTCATGATTCCATTCTGCCAATCAAATAGTCCTGGTCAACCATGTAACCATGGACCGAGATTCTGAAATAAGTTATCATTCTACGCATATGGATTTCTAACTAGGTTGATTAAAGGTTGGCATTTTCCTTTTCTTTATACTCTAAGTGACTGTGATTTCTATTGTTCATCAGAATTCTGAATGCGTACGCATTGGACATGCATTCAACATGTTATTGAAGCAGATTGGGGATCCTGTTGACTTTGAACTGCCAGAATGGTTCAATAAATGGAAGCCTACACCATACATCTTCATAAAGCGCAGTATCCTTCTGTAATTAGTTTGAAAATTATTCTTTTTCGATTTATTTGATGTTTCACATAAATTATATTTTAGTTCTCCAGTTTTTGTTTGATCTTGCTGATTGAAAATGGTATTTAGGATTTAGTTTTATGCTCTTGTATCTGCTAATGGCATGATTTTCCTCTGCTTTTATATATCCTTACATCAAGCTTCCCCTTCCTTCCTCAATCTCCTCTCTCTCTCTCTCTCTCTCTCTCTCTCTCTCTCTCTCTCTCTCTCTCTCTGTGCAGTCTACCCCACCTCTTCTCTTTCGCTGTCATAATTTTGCTTTTGTTTAATTGAAATGGAAGATATATACATGACTAAGAAGGTCAAAAGGCGCCTTGAGGATGATGGCATATTTTGTTCCTGCACCCTTTTGCCCGGCTCTTCTGATGTGTGCGGTAGAGATTGCCACTGTGGGTAAGTTTTGTGCAGTTTCCATTGTGCATGTCCTTGTCTTGTGGATTTGGTACAGAATTTTTATCTATTCTATGACTGCAAATTTGAAGTTTATGTGATTTAGAGAGGCCATTACAGTTAGTGGTACTTCTTCGTAGACATACCTTCACCTGTTTCTGTTCCTTCAGACCATAAAACCATCTTTACCTATTCATTCCCATTCAGTACTTGTTAAAAAATTATAATAACTATTTCCAGGATTCACCTATAGATTTCAGTTACTGAGATATTTGATGCTGAATGATGCACATTGTGCGCTTTACACTCTGCCTCTTTATAATAGTGAAAGCCTACTTATATTAGTGAGGGCACCTTTAGACAAGTAAAAGCAGACGGGAGGAGGTTTTATGCCCAACTAACTGTGAAATTGTCTAATTCAGTCTGAACAATATCATAACAAAGATGATGCTTGATTGATGAGGCAGACAGCCTTCATCAGATGGCCAAGTGTATCTACGTCCACTAGAGGCTCCTAGGTTCAATCCACCTATCAGCTGCAGTGCTCCTATATTTACAACTATCAAAAAGAAATGATGATTGATGGTTAATGTGTGCCCATGTGGATTTCATGATGCTCATTGTATTACATTTATTATTGGTGGGTAAGATTCCTTAAGAAAATGATATTTTACTATAACTTTGTTTAAAGCATAATATGGAGAAGAGCTCTTACTGAATGACTGAAAGGAAATCTGTCATTGATTACTGGTACATGTGCTGTCCTCAGGGATCTGTATATTGCTTCCTTATTTTTAGTAGTTTGTAAGTGTCACCGTCCATCTGATTGAGAAATGTGCAATCTTATGCATATTTGATTATTAATGCCAAACTGTTAGTTTTGATTTAGTGTTTATAACAGATAAGAAGATGTAAAATATAATTTAAGTTTTTGTCTTTACTAATGAAAAAAAGAATTGATTTATGTAGTTTTTCCAGTTATTGATAGCCCTGGTTTTGATTGTTTTTGTTCTTCACAGAAAGAAAAGTATGTGAAGAATGATATCCTTTGCCATATACAATATTTTTACAACTGTGATTGTGTTTGTTAAAGCCTTATCTACACTTTGAGTTGTTAGTTCATGGACAAATTGCCTTTTCCTGGTCATGCAAAGAAATGTGTTGCAGATACTCTTTAACTTCTGTACTTGTATTTTTTAATTGTTATGCTATATGCCTTCGCCAGGTCATACAAGGAAATGTGTTGCAGATACTGTTTGCTATATTTATTAACTTCTGTACTTGTATTTTTGAATTGTTATGCTATATGCTTCCCAGATAATTTTTATGCATGATTTGAGTGCTCTTATTCTACAGGATGTTACTGTCAAGCTGCTCCTCGGGCTGCAAGTGTGGAAGCGCATGCCTTAACAAGCCATTCCAACACCGGCCTGTTAAAAAAATGAAAATTGTAACGGTATAGTTGTTTGACTTTTTCTAGAGGCATCCATGCAAGGAATGATGTATGCAATACATGCAAGAAATATTAGAGTCACATTCTCAATTTCGTATGGTAGGCAAGGGGGAATCAAGAGATAATCTCTGAAACATAACTTGCATGATTTTAAGGAATGTCTCAGAGGCATTTTTGCTGTATGCAGATTTTTTGTATCTGGGAAAACTAGTTGTTTCTTCATTCTACCTGTCTTTTTCCCCCTCATCCCTTCGCCACCCAACATCACCTGTTCCCCTTTCTCCGTCTGTTTCTACTTTGAATATATGCTGAGGCAGTTGTTCTTTTCTTGAAAGCTAGCTTTAGCCTGTAAAATTGATCCTCAGTCCTATTGATAGTTTGCATTTTGTTTGATGTCTACTGCTGTTGATATATTTTGATTTATGTTTACTCAAGACGTGAAGTTTGCTTGTAGACTGAAAAATGTGGGTCCGGGATTGTGGCAGATGAAGACATTAAGCAAGGAGAATTTGTTATAGAATATGTGGGTGAAGGTGAGATAGTAGTTTGTCCCCTCTGTGAATCTATTCCTCTTGCATCCAAGTTAGTATTGTCACAATCTCTTGATTAGTGGTCAATCTTTTGATAAGGCAGTTATTGATGACAAAACTTGTGAGGAAAGGCTCTGGAAGATGAAACATCGTGGAGAAACCAACTTTTACTTGTGTGAAATCAATCGGGATATGGTAATTGATGCCACATTTAAGGGAAACAAATCAAGATATATAAATCACAGTTGCTGTCCCAATACCGAGATGCAGAAATGGTTTTTTCCTGACCCTATTGTTGATTTTTTCACCATTTTTAGTTTGTAGGCTGATCATGTTTACTTCCAATTTTCTTCTCAAGGATAATTGATGGTGAAACAAGAATTGGCATATTTGCTACTCGTGACATACAAAAGGGCGAGCACTTGACATATGATTACCAGTATGAACAATTGAACAGCTATTTAATTTACTCCCGATTGCACACATGTATACATTAGCAGAGTTTAACTTAGCATACCAAAATTTATAACGAGCATAGTAGATTAATTTCATCTACAACTTTTGTTTTCTCAGTCCAATCTAACAAGTTTAGCAGATTTGTTCAATTTGGTGCAGATCAAGATTGCCATTGTGGTGCTGCGGGATGCAGGCAGAAGCTTGGGGTTAAACTGAACAAGCCCAAAATGTCTTCTGATGCTGCTTTGAAGCTAGTAGCATGCCAAGTGGCAGCGAACTCTACCAAATTTATAACAAATATTATGGGAAAAGATGTATGTCTGTTTCTGTAGTGACTTTTTTTTGGCTCCAGTGATAATTTCCATATTAATTTTGATGGCAAATCAACAATGCAGAATAACCTCTTAACTACTGTTACGTTCAGAGAGCATGTGCCTCATGTTAGTCTTTTGTATAATCTTTGGTTATTTTTTTGTCATAGCCATTTCAAGTAGGTCATATTCCTGTCAAATTTTGCCTGCAGTAAATACATTGTCAGGTTTTGATTATTATCTCCAAGATTGTTAGTTTCTTCATCATGTCCTTCCACTTGCTACATTTCTCTCTTCTAGCTCTAAAGTGAGGTTGGCATGACCTCCAATAGATCCTCATTTCTACTTAACATTGATGTTATACATGTCATTTGGTAAATGATATGATTCAGACCCTGTAGATGGTGCAATGCTCTTTCATGTCTTAGTTTTCAAGTTGCTACTGAAATGTCCATTTAACAATTTGAAGCATTTCAACTTTGAGCTTCTTAGCTTGGTCATTTACTGCTCATTTTGAAGATTTTTTCCTAAAATTTGGGCTTATTGTGGATTGGTTTTTTATTAGGTGTGTCAAAATGGGGATTTGCATATAGGTAAAATACTTTCCTCAATGCTGCATTTATGATTTTGCACCTTCATGTTTAATGGATTGGAAATTTGTAATTGACATTATTTATGCTTTAGGAAGCTCGCAGCTTTTTCACGGCCGGCGCCAAATCTGCTTTCACAATTGCATTGGTGAAGTAGTCAGGATATCTCGTCCCATGAACCAGAGGTTCTTTCCCACATTTGTTTCATTCTTTTGCATTATTTTATTTTGTGTAATGTACTATTTTGGGAAAACAATTTTTTCATATAACTAGAATAATTTTTGTAATCTTTCTCTCTCTCTACCTATCTTTATTTAAAAAGCAGCTCTGCTGGTGTACTTACAGGATTACAGGATAGATACAGTAAAAATTTTGCATTACAGGATAGATGCCCAGATGAAAATCTTTGGAGGATTGAAAGTTAATATTTTTCTTTCTTTGTTCTATTTTTTGGGTGAGACCTGTTAATTGGGTGAGACCTATTAATGATAATTTGATGGGAGATGTTCATTTGGATAAAGGTTATGTGTTTAAGGTTTTATTTATGGATTCTGTGTCTTGATGGATTTAATTTTGAGTAAATTGCTATTACTTCTGTTTCACTTTTTCTTTTTTTAAAATCTTTATTAATTCTTTATGATGGTACTCAATTTTTATTTTCTCCTTAAATATGTTTTTTTCCAGGTATTTTGGAATAATTAAACATTTTGATAAATATTCAAGAAAACACACGGTAAGATAGAGGCTAGTTTGTTTAATTTGTATTAACTGAGCATTATGATTATACGTAACTGCATCTACGATGTTGCAGATAATGTTTGAAGATGGCAGTGTTGAATTTCTTGACATGTCAAAAGAGGACTGGGAGCTTGTATCTTTGTGATGTTATTATCATGTGGTAGGTACATTCCTACTTGATTGGTTCTTTCTTTCTTGTTCACCTTCAAGAAAACATGCATGTATATTTCTGGACTTCCCTTTTGAGGCAATTATATCTTTTCATTTTAGCAAATTTGAGGAATCAAAAGCAAACAGAGAAGTTACGCCATTAATGCTCATTATCCACTTTACACCGGTTTTCACTAAGTTGATACAGAGACCTTCACTAATGAACTTGCAATAAGTAGACACCATAAGGATTTAACTTTCTAGCCTACATTGCAGGTTAAGAAAGGAAAATGTTTGTTATACTCAACTTAGTCCCGGTTCTGCTGCACTGACATAAAGATCTAGCTTGCTTCAAACGGGTTGACAAGATTGTTGTTGTGTCAAGGTAACCCTTTTTGCGCTGGTAAAGAAATCTTCCGCCCACAGGGTTCAACAGAAAGACTGTTGTAGTAATCTTCATACTTTCTTCTCATTCATTTCTCCCTTCTATATTCCCCATCCATAATAAAGAAATTTATAATTTGTATTCAATGATTTATATATATATATATATATATATGTTATCATTTGGGGGAACTGGTAAATGGGTTATAGAAGCTAACGGCGAAGGCTGATGTTTCTACGTCTTTATTGTGGTTGCTAAAAAGTCTTGACAATGATCTCATACATATATGCATATGCCTTTGTAGTCTTTTGTCTTAATTCAACAATTGTTGTTGTAATTTGTTTCGTTCTGGTTATGGAAAGGATTTTAGATTATATTCAAATCTGTGTATCACGTCTTTTCCACGATTACTACGTGTATATTGTAATCATTTTGGCCGAGGTCCAAGATTCTTCTCGTCATGGTTGTTGATTTGGTTTGAGTGAGGGAGACGACATTATGGTTCGGCCCCGAGGAATCGGCGAGGACGGGAATGGAGTAGGTGTTGTGGGTCCCCATTCACCAACCCAGGCAAGATTGATTTTTCTGCATTTTCTTTTATGTTGTCTTCTTTTTTTTTTTTTTGTAGGGGATCATGTGGGTGACAAGTTGGTGGTGGGAAGAGGGTGGGGTGGATGGGGACAAGTCGGTTGCTTTATGGGTTCACCGGATTTAGGAAAAGAAAAAAAAATGCTCCAAGTTTGGAGTTTGGACCAATTGGGAATTTTTACAGGACATTTTGTGAATTTATATAATTTAATTAAAATTTTGGACAATTTTCTTTCAATTTATTACGTTTTATTTAATTAGAAAAATTGACTAGTACCTGTTTCATTCAAGTTAATTAATCTAATTTTTAAGCTACAAAACAACAGACAGTTACTTATTTATAATTAAATAAATGGAATATTAACGGTATAATTATTAGAGTTATTTAAAACTACAAAAATTCCTTTACAGAATTTTATTCACTAGAAGAGTGAGTGATATATATATATATATGTTCGTAAATAAAATAATTTTGGAATAAAGACATTTTTATACTACAAATAAAAAACGGGACATCTCATTTTAGCACGTGTTAATAAACATAAATAAACCAACATTGTTTTTTTATTTTTATTTTCTTTAAAAAAAGAATGGCGATTATTTGATTTCGTTTTATTATTTTAGGACAAAGAAAATAAAAATCGGGAGGCCTACGAATCGGGGTAGTAGTTGGTTGGGTTGGTGAGTGGCGAGTGGCGAGTGGGCGAGTCTCCAACTCTTGGGAGGCCGTGCGTACATAAATACAGCCTATACATATACCATAGATCCACTGCAGAGCTGTCATCTCCTAATCTCCTCTGTCTCTTTTCTGCGAATTCACATTCGCAAATCTGAATCTCATCTCCCTCATTTTCCAGAGATACGTAGATCTGGTTATTGGACAGCGAAGGAGAAGAAGCAAAAATGAAGGTGATAGACAAGGTGAGATCCGAGACTGAGAAAGGAAGAACTGTTTTCTCCTTCGAATTCTTCCCTCCGAAGACCGACGATGGAGTCGACAACCTGTTCGACAGGATGGATCGTATGGTCACTCACAACCCCGCATTCTGTGATATCACTTGGGGTGCTGGCGGCTCCACCGCTGATCTGACGCTCGACATCGCTAACAAGATGCAGAACATGATTTGCGTGGAAACTATGATGCACCTCACTTGCACCAACATGCCTGTTGAGAAGATCGATCACGCCCTGAACAATATCAAGTCCAATGGAATCCAGAACGTGCTTGCCCTCCGCGGGGATCCTCCCCATGGACAGGACAAGTTCGTGCAGGTCGAGGGTGGCTTTGCCTGTGCCCTAGACTTGGTACTTCTCACTTCCAACCCCCTTTTCTTGTTTCAACTTTTTGCACGTCTGGTCTGTCGTCTTCAATTTCATATACTCTGTTTGGTTGATTTCCAGGTGAAACATATCAGGGGCAACTACGGTGATTACTTCGGCATCACTGTCGCTGGATATCCAGGTTCTTCATTTTTCTCCATTTTCCTTTTATTATTTCCACATCTTTTGAGAATTAGCTAGTAATATGAATTTTCACATTTATTTACACAGAGGGACACCCAGATGTAATTGCAAACGATGGCGTGGCTCCTCCAGAAGCTTATCAGAGTGATCTTGCATATTTGAAGAAAAAGGTTTTCTTCATTGCTTGTTAAGCTGCTTTTCATTTTCATTTTCGCCGACTTTGGGTTAATCTTTGTTTCTTGCACAGGTTGATGCTGGAGCAGATCTTATTGTCACTCAACTCTTCTATGACACTGATATCTTCCTCAAATTTGTGGACGATTGTCGCCAAATTGGAATTACATGTCCCATTGTTCCTGGGATAATGCCCATCAATAACTATAAGGGCTTCTTACGTATGACAGGTTTTTGCAAAACAAAGGTATGTGCTCTAAAATAAAAGTTTGTTTTGAGATTGTCATTTTGAAGTTGTTCTTTGAAGAATTGGTGCCTGGACGTATGTCTAAATGTTGAGCTATATTATGGTTTGTGAGTTTCACAGTTAAAATTAGCATTCCTAAAGTTATGGTGAAGAAGCTGAGGTTACCGTTTAGATTGGTGAAATTAAATGTTTTCACTTGATAATGATGTGTTGTAGGTACCTGCTGAGATTACCGCTGCATTGGAGCCTATAAAGGACAATGAAGAAGCTGTCAGATCCTATGGCATTCACCTTGGAACTGAAATGTGCCGGAAGATTTTAGCTCACGGAATTAAGACTCTGCATCTTTACACACTAAACATGGAGAAATCAGCATTGGCCATATTAATGGTGGTTTCTCAAACCCTTTTCATTATTTTGTCTTGAGGTGTCCTTTCGTAGTCTTTACAAGAGTATGCCTACTGCTTAATCTGGGTTCCTAGTCATAACGAGAGGATCAATGTTGACAGAATCTTGGTTTGATTGAGGAGTCCAAAGTTGCACGGTCTCTACCTTGGAGACGTCCAACAAATGTTTTCCGTGTTAAAGAAGATGTTCGTCCAATATTCTGGTATGCTTTATTGAAGAGCATTTTAAGTCAATCATTTTGTAACCAATTCATTATTTGCTGCATTTGGTTATAGTGAGGTATATTTTGGAAATTTTGATATCTTGATCTTGGTAGGGCCAATCGTCCAAAGAGCTACATATCAAGAACTATAGGCTGGGATCAGTATCCTCATGGGCGATGGAGCGATTCGAGTAATCCATCATATGGCGGTCTCACTGACTATCAGGTACTTCGTAGTTCAACTTCATATTTTCCTAATTTATTGCTAAATTTGGTACTTCATGAACCTATTATGTTAATTTTCTCATTTCCTTCAAGATTCAACGCAGTTTTTTAGTTTTAGTCTGGTCTCTTATCTGTTTGTTGTGATCCATCAATAATTCTTATTGTTGATGCATATTCACGGAGTTGGTTTTTTTTGGTTTATGCTGCTAACTCTAAAGCAATGCAAGCTGTGTCATGTTTTCTTGAAGCGTGACAAAACATAGGTTCTGGATGCATAGGTTCTGGATGTGGCGGGGATAACCAATTGGAACAAGTAGACATGGTTGTGAGAACTACAATACCTAAGAAACCAACAATTAACTATTGGTTCTATAAAGTTTGTGTTTGAAACCTAGACATAAAGATCCAAGATCAATCATTTTAAGAAACAAACTATTAACTTTGGCTAGGAAAAAATTGACTGCTTCAAACTCTGTTTCGCAGAACTTTGAGAGTTCTCCTATGAAACAATCTCTCTGGATAATCCTAAGAAGCCCCTTTTTGTTTTGAAGAAAACCCTCAGAGGCCCTTGAGTTTCAGAATATTCCTTAGCATATCACTATTTCTTGTATGTGAGGACAAAACCTTTACAGCTGCAGAAAGTCCTAGTAAATTGTGGCATATACTATAAGTTCGCTATCCAATTTCACAAATATATGATCTTTTAAATTTTGATATCTCCAATGTCAACCTTCATTTCTCTTCTAAAGTTAAAACTGAATTCTGTGATTTTTGAGTATCATATTTTTGCAAAAGAGATACCGCAAATGCATCTATTTTTCCTCATGTCAGTCTCTGTTGAAAAATTTGTATTGATGTTCATGAAGTTCTCTGTTTCTTTACTATTATTGCTATCATCCACTTATACAAGTTGTAATTTTCTCCAAAGTTCATGCGACCACGTGCACGTGACAAAAGACTTAATGACGAATGGGTTACTCCCTTGAAAAGCATTGAAGATGTTCATGAGGTATTTTTTCCATGTTAAATAGCTGTAGCATTTCGTGTTATTTCCATTTTTCAGTTAAAGACTCTCAGGGATATGCTGATGTGGGTTCTTCTTAATGTTGCCTACAGAAATTTAAGAAATTTTGCTTGGGGAAGTTAAGAAGCAACCCTTGGTCTGAATTGGATGGGCTTCAGCCAGAGACAAGAATCATAAATGAGCAGCTGGGCAAAATCAACTTGAAGGGTTTCCTCACAATCAATAGCCAGCCTGCAGTGAATGCAGAAAAATCCGAGTCTCCATCTGTTGGTAAGTTACTGATTTGTGTGCTTGCATGTGTTGGCTGTTACCACTGATTAACATCTTCATCAATGGATGAAGTATC
>NW_019014683.1:1498505-1529546 GCF_000150535.2 Carica papaya | reverse complement strand
AACAAAGACCATGCGTACGTTAGATAAATAGATTGTCCCCTTAAATTTACCGTGAGATCTGAAAATAGAATTCAAGAGTTAAATTAACTATAAATCATGCAAAAGAAAAGAAAAGTAAAAGCACCTCAGATTCATATCATCACTTGGATAGTTGACGCTAAAGTTGCAAATTATAGATAGAAAATAATTCAGGCTGCACTTTAAGTTTTAAAAACAGTTCCTAGTTATTGCTGATGTCTAATCTCCAACAACTTATAAATAAAAATACCCAACGGATTCTACCTTCCACCGAACATAAATGCGGGGAATAATCTTCTTGAATTAGAACTTGTTCAAATAATACCATCGGGAAGTGGATAAAACCCCATCCCCATTGTAGCATATCTTTCACAAAGAAAACAATATCAGACTTTACACGTTTGAAGCCCTTTTAACTCTAACTTGAATTCCCTGAGATTTCTTGAGATAGCATTCTAATTCCTACTCGAGCTGTAAATATAAATGTAAGGGCTCCCAGAATAATAGAGTATAGCAGACAATTTGCAGACCTAAAACACAGTCAATTATGTCTTGTGACATAAAATAACATGCCTAAGCCATTGGTCACAATCTAATCAGTTTTCATAGTTAACAATTCAAGAATGCAGAAGCTCCATGTCAAATAAATAATCTCGTTATTTTGACAAATTTATTAAGAATCTCAGCCCCAAAATTCTGTTCCATTGATTCTCGTGCCCTCAACAATTTACTTCTACAGAGCCCCTCATCCCTATAGAATCCCAAATCTTGACCCAATCAATTTCTGCCAGTCATTTTTCCATGAAACCAGATATGAAACCCCAAAATTCTTACCCCTGTCACCATAGATACCTCGATTCCAATCAACTAAGGACCTCAACGACTAGCAAATAATAAATAGCAAAGAAGCTCTCGTGACAACACCGTCTAAATCAAAGGAAACTCCAGATTGTGCCAAATTATGCGAACCTTAGTAACAAGCACCCGTATAATTAACAGAGAGAATGAGCAAATTGAGAGAATCTAACTAAAAAGAAACAGAAAAACATCCATCACAATCAAGTAGCCGATAAGCCAAGCACCAGGCAGCAAGAAAAAACAACGTGAGGAAGAAGAAGAACGAAAAGCTAACAAACCCTGGGATCTTATCGATTTCAAACTCGACACCGTCTCTGATGAGGACAAACATCTCGTTCACGAAAGGAACCGGCAATCCATTTGGGAACAATTGAGGATTCAGCGCCATCTCTACCGACGACCGATCTCTATTCTACTCCCGATTGATTCTTTTCCGCCAAGAAAACGAAAATTCGTCGAAACGTTTCCGGAAGGAAGATTTGTTGTACGTCGGGTATAAAGAAAATCCAAATTCGGGAATTCCTTCGCCTTCTACGCCCTTCTCGAAAAATATACAATAAAATTATAAAACATAAATTATAATAACAATAATATTATTAATAATTAAAATAATTTAACTAACAAAACGACCATAACAAATTAAAATTTTAAAAGTATTATTAAAATAATTATTTACTTAAAATATTTTTATTAAATATTTAATATAAATAATTATTAAAAAAATATTTAATATTTAAGAAAAATAAATTTTTGAAGAATAATGAGAAAAATGTTTTCAAATTTTATTCATATTTA
Source organism: Carica papaya (assembly GCF_000150535.2). The sequence continues at coordinate 1,527,875 of NW_019014683.1, read as the reverse complement.
TTAGACAATGAAAATACCAATATTGTGGACTTAAAACAATTGTTAATAATAAACATTGATTAGTAGTAATTAAACCATGATAATCAAATATTCTATACTATGTCACCTAAATATAATAAGTGTATGTAACGTTTTGCAAATTTAATCAACAAATTACCATGTTAACATGGGTATATATTAAAATTTTAAGTAATTAATAACTTAAAATTAATGTATTTGAACTATAAATATTTAATTTTTTTCCGTAAAATATTTAATTTACTATTAATTCATAGTAAATTTATCGAAATAGTTATTTCTCGATTTATTAGTGAACTTTTTCTCTATCGGGATAGTGAGTTTTTATTTTTTGTTTATCTTTTCGTTCGCGAAGAATAAATTATTTTGGTAGGGATATGAACATAAGCAAAATGAAGTAAATACTTTGTATGATAAGTAGTGTCTCAACCTTCCAAAATATTATACAATCATCGGACTACGTAAAATAAACCTAAGAAGATATTGAGAATTAGATAAATGTTAAAAGTTCTCTCTGTTTGGTTCCTGAGAAAGTACCAGAAAAGGGAATTAAACGCAGGGTAGGGATCTTCTTATTAGACTACAAAACTAGGTATCTCATGTATGGAGTATAAAATACCAAAAATGCACAGCATCGAGAAATTATAAAATTCATACACATATTTATATGTACGTATGTGTACGTATAAGAGAAATTACAGTTCACAGACCAAAAACGAGGCTCACACGGAGCAACACGACCCCATTTACACACAGTGTTATCTACACCGGCTCCCACGCCTGAAAGGCATATCTGTCTCCGGTTGGTGGATGACAGGATTGCATCTTCCACGTCGTCGAGGGACCTGTGAAGTCTAGTCGCGCTGCCATCCGTCCGGTACACTTTTCTCTGGCTGTATTTGCCCCTTTTTTTAACTCATTTTTCCGATTTCTCTTGAATTCGGTTTTCTTCTTCGTCCACCCCCCGCGCATGCTCACCTTTGCTTTCGGTCAATATTTCGTTGCTATTCTTCATCTCGAGCGGGGGAAATCATTGATTGTGCTTTTCTGTTCTCAATTTTGTTATAGAAATAGATTTTGAAGAGGCGAATTCATGAGCAGTTTTTTGTTTAATGGAGTTCAGATTTACTGCTTATGTATAGAAATTTAAATTGTAGCTCGGTGTTTCTGATGCTGTTTATGGTGTTGGATTTGATTTTTAAGCTATATTAGTGGAAGTGACTATTCGTCTGTTCTTCAAATGCAGTGGTCGCTGTTAAAAATTCGAATTATTTTATTTTCTTCACAGCTTAATAAGTCAACTATAACTCTTCAAAACCAGTTCTCGAATCTCCATAACATTGAATATCCATAACTTTAATTTCTGCCTGGATCCCTTGCTCTGATCTATTTCCCTCGTGTGTATCACCTAAAATCATTGCACCAGCTAACTGATTCTTACATGTCAGGATTTTCTTGGAAACTTTGTTTGCGTTTGTTGTTCTGCGAAGCAATAGAAAATGGGGAGGAGAGGGATGGATTTTCGGAGGCCGGTGAGGAGGAGAATTTCCAGTGCGGTGTGGTGGACACTGTGTGGGATTGCGGTTTTGGTCTTCATAGTGATTTTGAGTAAAGAAGGTCAAATTGAATCCAGACCTGCTATGGCCAAGGTAAATGATTTCTCCTGCTTTCTATACTGCTTCTATCTTTCAATGCAGATCTTTGACTTGGTTTGGATGCTGAGTAAGTGTAAGTAGGAGAGAAAATAGTTTTTATTTTAATATTAAGGACCATTTTTTGAAAAAATTAGCTATCGGATATTATATATTATACTAATTTGAGCATGATATTATTGTATCGTCAATTTCTTAATTTCTTTTTCTTTCAAATATTGGATTTGTAATAACAGGATGTTCATTATGTACTTCTTAATTTGGCATGCAATTTATCTTCGTCTAGGTATGGATTTACTTTCTCGTATGATGCAAGTAGATGGCTTCCTTTAGGTTGTGTAAATTTGGAAACGTGTCTTTCAGTTTTCAATTCCTCAATCAATTATTCTAGGGATCTCATGGGAAGTGGCTTTCGTGTGAGACAAATGTCTGGAACTATGTTGAACATTCTTTTGTTTGTTGCAATCAGCTGAATATTTTGCTGCTGTGATCTGCTACTGTGAGGAAAAATGTTGAAGTCGCATATCTAGATTCATTTTATTGAGGCTGCCTTTTGTTCGTGAAGTAACTATTTGTGTTCTCATGTTAAATTAAATCATTCTTTTTGCATCTGGGTAGGCAGGGGCTTTTGAGAGTTCCCTCAACCTGTACAAGTAATGGTTTATAAACGTCGTTAAGAACATCACTTTCTGGGTTGCACATGATCCTTCTGTTAGTTTTCATAAATCTAGGCAACAATGTGTCTTAAATGTTATAAGACATTTGGAAATGGCTCTATTAAGTTAGACATGGGTTCAACATTTTGTAAAATTGGGAGTTGTTAAATCTTATATGCTGAATGAGAATGAATGACAAATCAAATTCTGTTACCTAGTAATAGATAACATTAGTCTTGTCAATAATTACCTAAGTAAATTTGTCAATCACCTCATTGGAGACTTAACTGTAGTTGATTTGCATTTCTGTTGTCTAGAGATCTTACCGGCATGACAGAGTTATGGAAGGACTAAACATCACTGATGAAATGTTGAGCCCTAATTCAGTCACTCGGCAAATTAGTGACCAAATTGCTCTTGCAAAGGCTTTTGTTGTGATTGCAAAAGAAAGCAACAATCTTCAATTTGCTTGGGAGCTAAGTGCGCAGATCCGCAACTCTCAAGTCCTTCTTTCAAGTGCTGCAACAAGACGTGCTCCTTTAACAGTGATAGAATCAGAGACTGCAATTCGTGATATGGCACTTTTGCTTTACCAAGCCCAGCAATTCCATTATGACAGTGCCACCATGATTATGAGACTCAAAGCCAAAATACAAACACTTGAAGAACAGATGAGTTCTGTGAGTGAGAAAAGTTCAAAGTATGGACAAATTGCTGCGGAAGAAGTTCCAAAAAGTCTGTACTGTCTTGGAGTTCGGTTAACAACTGAATGGTTTGGAAGTCTAAGTTTCCAAAGAAAAGTAAATGAAAGAGGTCAAATAGAATCAAAACTTGAGGATAACAGCCTCTACCATTTTTGTGTATTTTCTGATAACATACTTGCAACTTCAGTTGTGGTTAATTCAACCGCTTTAAATTCCAAAGATCCAGAGAAGGTTGTTTTTCATCTTGTAACTGATGAAATAAACTATGCTGCAATGAAGGCCTGGTTTGCTGTAAACAGCTTCCGAGGAGTGACTGTTGAGGTTCAGAAGTTTGAAGACTTCAAATGGCTGAATGCTTCATATGTTCCAGTTCTTAAGCAGCTCCAGGATTCTGAAACTCAGAGCTACTACTTCTCTGGAAATAGTGATGATGGGCGGACTCCAATCAAGTTCCGGAATCCTAAGTATCTCTCAATGCTTAATCATCTGAGGTTTTATATTCCTGAAGTTTTCCCTGCATTGAAGAAGGTTGTATTTCTTGATGATGATGTGGTGGTTCAAAAGGATCTATCTGCTCTCTTTACGATTGATTTGAATGGAAATGTTAATGGAGCTGTTGAGACATGCATGGAGACATTTCACAGATACCACAAATACTTGAATTACTCCCACCCTCTCATAAGAACGCACTTTGACCCTGATGCATGTGGCTGGGCATTTGGGATGAATGTTTTTGATTTGGTTGAATGGAGGAAGAGGAATGTGACTGGCATATATCACTACTGGCAAGAAAGGAATGTTGATCATACACTCTGGAAACTTGGGACTCTACCACCTGGACTGTTGACGTTCTATGGTCTAACAGAACCATTAGAACAGGTGTGGCATGTCTTGGGTTTGGGCTATACAAATGTTGATCTTCAGCTGATAGAGAAAGGGGCAGTGCTTCACTTCAATGGGAACTCGAAGCCATGGTTGAAGATTGGTATAGAAAAGTACAAACCTCTGTGGGAGAAGTATGTTGATTATTCTCACCCACTTTTGCAACAGTGTAATTTTCATTAATCTTTGGCCAGAGATAAGAGGTAAACTTTTCCACAACAAACACTCTGCTTGAAGATCTAAACTTAGCATCAAGAATGCTTGTAAAATTTTTGCATTCAAGCATAACTTATCGCCGTAACATGTTATTCCATTGAGTTCAACTAGCTTGTTGTAGTATAATCTCAGTTCTTCAAATATTGTTAGCGGACCAAGTACTTCTTGCTCTATGTTTCTAGACTTTTAGAAACTTCATACATTGTTGCACTTGATGAACATAAGAGCTTCCAAATTTTGGATGAAAATTTTCTGATAGTCACTACCTGTTTAATTATTTTGATGGATACATCTCCTTCCCACCCACATCCCTAGCCGGTGTTATCTTTTTCCTTCTGTTAACACGTAATACTTTTAAACGCACTGTGCTGTAGATGGTACTCGAATTTTTAATCTCCACAAACATGAAAAAGCTATTAGACTATGGTTATCACTCAGAAATATTCAATTTCTACACAGAAGTTTCATGTTTGCGTTTACGATTCACATAATCTGTTTGGGGAGTGTTGCAAGATTTATAAACATGCTTCTTCAGAGACTGATAATCTTATAAAGATTCTGATAATCTTTTTTTTTTTTGAGAGTGTTGCAAGATCTAATGTGCTTCTTTAGAGAGTGTTTGGCTTAGGCTTATCTGGAAATTTAAAGTTCCAAATAATCTTTTGTGTTGAAATTTGTTGTAAGGTATGCATTATTTCTTTAAGAGTTTGGCTTAAAGAGGCAGCTCAAATTTTGGTTAAAAGAATAAGTTTATAAAGTTGTTAAGAGCTTTTAAAAGTTAAGAATTTCTATTTTAGTAGAAACTTATATAGTGAAATAATTAAGTGACACTCACACATTAATAACTTTATAATCAATATTCGGATCCACTATTTTAAGGCATAACATCGAATGTTCTGATGATTTCGGCTCTATAGTTAATTGTTTAATCAATTTATAAATTTTTTATAAACGGACGATGTTCTTTTGACACCTTTACTTCAATATAATTTTATATTTTTATTTTTTTTAAAAAAATTAATATTATAATAAATTTTTAATAAAAATATATAAAATTAACCGTTTTGCATGAATTCACACTTTCATAAAAATGAATAGAAATAATGATTATTTACATAATGAATGATTATTAAAATGTATTTTAAACTAATTACCTTTTATCGGTTATAACATCAATTAATATATTACTCTATTATTATTTTTAATATATACCATAATAAATTTTTATTGATTCTTTTAATATTAAAAATAATTTTTCTTAAACAAAAAAAATCATATAAACCACCGAGACAAACTCAACAGTTCAATTACACGACAAATGGGAAATTATCGGAAGAAAAATATGAATTATGATCGCAATAAAAATCATTATGCTCTTAAATAAAAATAATTTTGAATATTTTTAAATAATATCTAACTTATTTTTTTAATATATATATATTACATAATTATTAAAATATATTAATTTCTACTTCAAAAAATTACTTTAATGGAGAATAAATATTTTGTATATTTTATAGTGATGCACAATGACTAACATATGAAACGTCAAAATGTTTTGAGACGTACATATATATAACTATTAGTATTAATCCTGATATATATAAAATTAGATATTATTTTATCGTATTAAATTATATTATTAAGTAAAACTATTAATATATATCATAAAATGAAATAATTAATTTAATATTACATGTATATATTTGTATATAATTATTATAAGTACATCAAAATAATAAATAAATGGAGATGTATTAATTGATCAAAATTATATGACATGCAACCATAGTTGTTATACAATAAATTTATATAGAAATAAAAAATAAAAAAATATGATTTAAATTTAATAAATATTTTAAATCATATTAAATATGAGAAAGAGAGAGAGAGAGAGAGAGAGAGAGAGAGAGAGAGAGAGAGAGAGAGTTGTTGAATACGCCATGGACTTCCATCTCATCTTCTCCATTTTACTTTCTCTGCAACATTCAACTGCCAGTCTAGCAAAATAAACAGCAGTATGTCGAGCCTCCTTTTCTTGCTGGCCACTCTGCTAAATTTGGGAGAGACGGTGTTCGGCGCCGGTGCTTTTAGCAGAACTGATTTTCCTCCTGGCTTCATTTTTGGTTCCGCCACTTCTGCTTATCAGGTTAGCTTATACACATACATACGACTCTATTTTGTACCGAATTTTTGCTAAAAATATGTACGAGTGTGTGTGTTCTCCCGCTCTATTTTCGGATTTTTTTATTTTATTTTAAAAGTTCTTACGCTATTTTTGTTATTGATTGTGCGTTCTTATTACTATATTTCTTGCTTACTGTTATTGTAATTCTGTGATGTTTAGGATAACTCTATGATCTAGAAAGGAAGTTTGAGATTGTTAAATAGGCTATCTTAAAGTGATTACTCTTTGGAATAAAACCGTCTCATTGTCCTGAAAAGAGAATAAGTCTGTGTGTGTGTGTGTGTGGACATCTACACAAAATTTTAGTAGAAATTTATACATTTCACTAATTAGACTGCAAATGCACCTGATAATAACAAAATTCCTAGAGAGAATATATGGAATGCACAGATCAACTCGAGTTCATGCCCTTATAGAGACAGAGAAACTAGATAATCATTGGCTTCATTAGTCTAGACACACAGGGAAATAAGAGAATATATCATATTAAATTTTAACCTAAAAATATGTGATGGGTGGATTTTAAGCCAAAACCATATACATGTATATGTATTTGTGCATAAAAGCAATGTCATTATTGATAAAAAAAAAAATTCAAAATTGCAAAGCTTCCCGTACTTCTACATATATCTTTCCTCTATTACACTTTTTCCATCATGTACACTATTCCACACTTAAATTCTAGTTCTACTTACCCAGTCAAGTAGTAGATTGTCTTCTTTGTTTCCTTATTTGTTCTTTTGCCTTTCCAAACAGAGCATTTTTTCTCACTTATATACACACCAAATATTTGATCAAGAGCCGAAGGGTCCTCTCCTTTTATTGCCAGTTGTATTGTATGTAAAGTAATTAATCTAATGCCATATTACATTTTAACCTAAAACTATATGATTATTGGATTTTGACCCAAAACTGTGTACATGTATATATAAATATATATTTGTGCAAAAAGAATACAATTTCATTATTTATTGAGGAATGTATTGAAGGTAGAAGGTGCAGCAAGTGAAGATGGCAGGACTCCAAGCATTTGGGATACCTTTGCTCACACTGGTCAGTTTCCAATTTACTCGTATATCTTCCCTTTCTCTGCTCATTGTTGACCCTTTCCAATGCAAACCTCTTATGTTTCTCCGCCTTTTTTTCTTGTTCGTGTGATAATTTCAGACAACATTCTTCAGTATATAGTATTATGTATCCATTTAAATTTGTTTCCAAAATGTCTATAAAATATGTTTACTTGTTTATTGTGACATTTCATTGAGCAGTCTTCGTGAACTCGAAATTTCAGGACACGGGCATGGAGGAACTGGAGATGTAGCCTGTGATGAATATCACAAATACAGAGTCTGCACAATGTCCACTAATCAGTGATTGCTTTCAACAAGTCATCCAGATTTATATCTTGTGGGAGTTACACCGTCTCTGATTTCGCATTTATAAACTTTTGCAGGAAGATGTGCGACTAATGGTAGGCGTAGGGTTAGATGCATATAGATTTTCCATCTCGTGGTCAAGGCTTATACCGGGTATAGTTTTACAAATTATGATTCAAATTAACAGCATATGTTGGGGGGAGGAGGGACCAAGGAAACTGTGTGCTCTTTCTTAATGTCCTTATTATTTTTTCAGATGGAAAAGGATCTGTTAATCCCAAGGGTCTGCAGTACTACAACAACCTTATCAATGAGCTGATTGCTCACGGTAAAAGTCATGTTATAATTTGTCTTGAACTTTAGTTTTGAGTGTGAGACAACACAATGTATAATCTCAAATTTTCACGGTGATGTATGACGTAAAGTCTCTGTATTGATTTCTTTTCGACACTATTTACTTGCTTTATTTTGTCATTGGAAAGCACGACAACTTTCTATATTAAATATGTTCTGTGTGACATTGATTCTCCAGTGATTAAGATTTGGCTTCCCAAGCAGGAATTCAACCCCATGTTACATTGCAACACTATGACCTTCCACAGGTTCTTGAAGACGAGTTTGGAGGATGGCTTAACAGAACCATAGTGTATGATTATCACTAATCTTCTATCAACCTAATCTCTTCTGTAAATGGTATGCTTTGCTGAGTAAAAGGTAACAGAAGCGAAATGAACTGGATGTATGCAAATGCAGGAAGGACTTCACAGCTTATGCCGATGTTGCTTCAGAGAATTTGGGGACAGGGTTTCATATTGGATTACTCTGAACGAGCCCAATGCATTTGCTATTGAAAGTTATGAAGAAGGAGTGTGTCCACCCGGGCATTGCTCGCCTCACTTTGGAACCAACTGCTCTCATGGAAACTCATCATCGACTGAGCCATACATTGCAGTTCATAATATGTTGTTAGCACATGCTTCAGCTGCAAGGCTGTATGAGAAAAAGTACAAGGTTTTTGCGTCAAAACCATTCCCACATTATGAGGCACTTCTTTTTCCATATTGTTTATTAGGATTTGTTTAGGAGGAGAGAAAAGGAAAAACTAAAAGATTTGAGGATGAAAGTAATCTAGAAAATTTTTTAGTTTGTTTATTTTCTGTTTATAAACAACTTTAAGAACTGTGCTCTAATGAATTGAAATGTTAAACCTGCCTCACTATCTTAATTTTTTCATAATTGAAGAGCTATACATGCTTAAGGAGATAGCTATCAAGATTTCTCTGAATCTTGGGAGTTACAAACATTTGATGCAGGCCAAGCAACATGGATCCATAGGCATTAGCATATTTACATATGGGTTTTTTCCTCTAACCAACTCGAAAGAGGATGCAATTGCAACTCAGCGAGCTATTGACTTTTTTGTTGGTTGGTAAGTGAGCATTCTCTATGGCTCAGTACTATTCATCTGTGTATATACATGCCTATATTATTAAGGAATGCTACCGATAAGCAGAAAATATATATACGTTTGTTGGAACATTTTATTTGGTTTTATGTGTAGTCTAACATGTATCAAAGCTAGGCTCTACTCTGTCTTATAGCTTGGTCGATAACTTATATATTTGTTGTGTCATTTTACTAATAATTTAAGTTAAATTTGATATATAAAGTCATTTCTTCACATTTACTCGTTTTTCTGCAAATCATAGATTATGCTGGAAATTTATTTTCTAGCATGCTTATTGTAAGATTGGAAATTAAGGATCAATTTACGCTGGCATTTGCTTCAGGATTGCACATCCACTGGTGTTTGGTGATTATCCAGAGATAATGAAGAAAAATGTTGGATCTAGAATGCCAGTTTTCTCAAGTACTGAATCCGAACAGGTTAAGGGTTCCTTCGACTTCCTAGGACTGATACATTACACTTCAATGAATATCCAAGATGATTCTGACAGTCTACAACTGAAACAAAGAGATTTCTATCAAGATATGGGTGCCATTCTGATAGGTATGTAGTTATGTTTCTTGACTATGGCAAGTGGACAACATAATTGCTGCTTCTCTTGTGTTGAATGTTTATACATAGAGTATATATTTGAAAATATGCAATTATCTGGCTAATTAATCTACTCTTATTATGGCAGATATTAACAATTCTTCAGCGAATGAGGTGAGGAAGTAAATATTTAAGTATCATCATACTGTTTTCTTCATCGAGTTCACCTTATTGCATTCTGCTTTCTTTTTCAGTATCCTATCTTCCCGCTAGGCCTTCAAGCTGTTCTTTTGTATTTTAAGCTAGTTTACGGCAACCCCACTATTTTCATTGTTGAAAATGGTATCTCTTTCTCTCCCTATATATATGTGTATATGTATATGTTTATATATGCACTTAGATCATGCAAAAAGTGCTCATGATTTTCTTGCTTGAACCATCTCCAGTCTTGTCTTGGATTCGGATGAATCTAATTGCTATTCCTCCAAGACTTCATTTTGTTAATCCTCGTCCGATTCCCATCATACTCTTGTTTATTTATTAGCATATCCTTCATATGTTAAAACAGATGACAATATTCTTGTTTATATATCCATATCACGTTGGACGAAATAGATAGGGTCAGAACTAGTTGGGTCCAGACCCTGGCTTTTTTAGTTATTGGTCATCCTCTATATTGTTTGGAGGATTTTGAGGATTTCGTTGACATATGGATTGATATATATAATTTTTTTATGCATGGTAGTATTTCATTGGTGTTTGTATTTAATGACGTACTTTTTTTTTTTCAAAAAAGTTTATACATCCGTAACACATCCTGGTAAGAACAGAATTCTATCTCCGAACATTTCAAGCTAGAGATGGAAGTGATTCAAACACGGGAGCAAAATTAGAAATCTACTTAAAAAAATTCTAGGCGGGAGTGGAATTATTTCAAACATAAAGACACTTATGAATTTACATTTGTAAAGAAATATATATACATATATCAAGATTAGTTTAGTAATTCGGTAAAAGGAGTAAGGTGGAATTGAACCAAACCAGAGATTGCATTGTTCTTTTGTTTCTTGGCTAAAATATTTTCTTATCAATTATTCTTCAATCTTATTGTCTGCTCAACTTGGACTGGTAATTTCGGCAGGTCAGATGATGCCGCATAATTCATCTTTACAAGATACAGCGAGGGTTAAGTATTTGCATTCATATATTGGGACAGTGCTAGATGCAATGAGGTATGTATGTGTGCTTTCTCTATTAGTTAGAATTTAATACATTTAGCTCTGATAATTTATAATTTATAATTTATGCCTCTACTAATGTTATCTAATTGTTGTGTGCTATCCTTTTTTTTTTTCAATTGAAATTGATTAATACAGGAATGGATCAAACACCAGAGGGTATTTTGTATGGTCTTTCCTAGATCTTTATGAATTATTGAGCGGTTATGAATTAAATTATGGTCTGTTCTACGTAGATTTCAACGATCCGGATTTGAAGAGAATCCCTAAACTCTCTGCATACTGGTATTCTAATTTGCTCAAGGGAAGAATTGTTACTGCGGATGCAAAAATCCATCTTTCCAATGATGTACCACCCACATTTTCATGGTGATAATCGCTTCTTTCCCAAAATAAACATTTTCCTCTTCTTCTGGATCATAAGCAAATGTATTTACTTAATAATTTTTAATCGGTTGATAGTTGTTATTACAAACATCCTTTTGTGTTATAAGTTTTTGATGTTTTATTTAATTATTTGTTTTGTTACACGAATGCATAATATATACTCATCTTCTTCCTCCCATTTTTTGAGATAGGACAGGCAGGGACAGAGGATATCGCTCGAACTCAAGTTCTTAACTCCGAACTTTTGATTACGAGCCTGCATCACAGCCGATAGAAATATTCTCCGTTTTTATGTCTGAGTTAACACCTAACGTTCTTGAAAATAGATAATAAACTAGTGAAACACCTTCTAAACATTCACTCAATTTCTGTTAAAATAAGTTCGCATCATACCAAGTTAATTTCATTTAAAAATTCTATTAGTCTCAACCCAGTTCGAAATATTAACTCGAAATTCATGTCTACACCTTGTTTTACTGCACCCTGACTTTCATTTTTTCTGAAAAAAAAAAAAAAGCGAAGGTAAGGTAAATTGTTATACTTCGAAGAAAGAAAATTCTTACCTGTTGGAATACATGGTAAGGACTACCGGACCTCTAGTCCTAAATTTAGATGCAATCTACAAGCTGTTCCAACAACTAATAAACCATTTAGTTTACACATACTTCGTTCTAAAGCGAAGAGGTAAGTAAAATTTTTATGCTCTGAAGTTTTGAACAGAGAGAAACCACCCTAAGCTAAACCCCTTAAATAGTTTTTTTAAACTAGTAAGATTTTTTAAGATTTATTTGGAGGTTCCAACAACCACCTACTTCAAAAGCTGTTTACAGACACTGAATCTCTTCTTCCAATTAGAAGTAGGTGGCAATTTTGCAGATACTCACTCTCTTGACCATATATCGAAATAAAGGTCACGTCCTACCTCACGCACATTTTCACTTGATGAAGCTGATGCACAAGGATGATGAAAGACGCAGAAGTCACCATTCTCTTCGGCTTCTATTGGTGTTGGCTCTATTGCAGGCTCTGTTGTAGGCAAGCCTCCTTGCCTAGTCACAGGAATGCTTACTCTGGGGTCAGACCTATGAAGATTATACACAGACGTTAAAAGAGTTACAGAACTACAATACTGTGCATTATATGAACATAACACCTTGTTCTTTTTCCTCCTACTCCTTGTAACAATGAAAAACCAGATATGCACAGGTAATCATCTACAGTATTTTTAAAAAAGAAAAAGAAATTAGAGAAATATATGAACGTAGTTGAAAATAAAAGAGAAAACCATGTAAACATGCAGTAACCCAGTTCACTGAAGCACACTCCATGTTAGTACCATGTAGCACTAAAGCTTTACCAGAAGTTGTAGATATGTTCTCCATGAGAATATGCACTCGCAAGGGGAAGAGGAGCTGGACTGGCACTGTGATATGCTATCAGTTAGGCAGAGAGGAGAGGATTGATGCCCCCAACCGTGATTTTGCATATTGGTAGGAAAAGCATGGTGATCAAACATCTCGTTGTGTCTGAATGGGCAGCTCCAGTGATGATTGAAGTAGGATTCATTAATGCCACTAGTAGATCTTGAGATTGCAGGAGGAATTAGTCCAGCATACCCGGCATGTAAGGGAGGCACAGATGACCCAGCAGCACGGTCTCCATGATCATGATCTAACAGGAAAAGAAAGTTTGTTCATGCCTCATGTGGTTAATAAGATCCAAGCAAAAAAATTTAGGCGTGAAAAAGTGCTATAAAATAAGACGTACAAGTGTTTGATGGAAATTCCAACCCCCTGAAATGTACAGAAAGTATTAACAAGTCAGAGACAGACATTAGTGATGTCTTCAAGAATAGAATGATGCAATTTTTTTCTGCGAATGGGACGGACGATGATCCTTCAAAATTGAAGACCAACTTCCTAGTTTCCATAGTCCTACTAAACAACAACAAGATTGAAAAAAAATCGAGCTGTATAGCTATGAATCTCTCCTCCCAAAAAAAAGCGAACTATCCCCATGAAGGAAAACGTAAAATACAAAGTAATTTCAAGTCATGGCATGCACATGAGATGGTAGTAGAATTGATGGCAATGGAAGAAACGATGTGGAAAAATGGCAGTGGCAGCTATTTCCACATTCGTTTGAATATAATTTCCAGTTAAAACAAAGACGTATTTACATCTCAACATACATCAACTATTAAGATGAACACAAAGTCCAGATAAGACCAGCCAAAAAAACAGAGTTCTAGAGAACTCTGCACCTGTAGCGACATTTTCAGCCACTGGGACTCAAGCCAAAGCACTGGGAAAGACAGTCCAGCAGCTGGCGTCCTCTGCTCTGTTTTCAAATCTGTTTCAATCTCTACTTCTGGATTCATTTTCAATCAGTTTGTAGTAATATTTTAAGTTGCAATTATACAAGTACGACTAATCACTATACATATGCACCAAGTCTTGTGAATAAATCACCACAATTTCCTCACAAAACCATCCTAAAATCGGCTCCACTACGTTCAAAATATTTTATTATTATTTATGTTGACTGAATATAATAAATCCATGTTTTTTCCATTGAAATGAAGAATGACCAATAATACTACCGAAATAAGTTAAAAGGATTAAGTAAGAATATTATCTCAGATTCATGCAAATTAGGAGGTTATGATACCACATAGTGCCCTAATTTTCAAATTCAATGAGAAGCAGGCTAACTCTAGACAGAAGACATGAATGGTATTTGCAGCTCAATCAGGAAAACTGTAAAAGTCTAGATACAAGCAAAACCAGATAAAGCAGATCTTGCTTACTGAAAAGGTGAACCAAATCCTGTGATTCCAAATGGGCACCAATGACCGTTAAAAGGCTGCAGGGAAAAAAGAGAGATGATAAGATAATCCAGTCATAGAAAGATTTATCACTTTCAAGGAGGTCTTGCAACACAACATTGACTTCCTGCCGTAAAAACTTAAAAATAAAAACAGAAACAAAAAATTAAAAGACTATGCAACAGATCAAATGGCAATTTATTAACTCTTTTGAAAGGAAAAAATGTTAATTTTATGATTGATCTCCTGATGATGATTTATAAGTTCATGTACCTTAGTGTCCAAAAGTGGTCCAAATGTAAGCAATTGCCTTTAACTAGTAAGTGAAAACAAACTAAAGGCATTCTACAAAACAGTACTTCATAAGTTATCAGTTGGTCTCCCCATTCAAATAAAAATACTAACATTTCTATCACACTACAATACCAGACTCAGCTTGAACCTGGATTTGGGTGAGAAGCTGCCACTCATAAGAGTGCTTACTAAAATTAAGTAACAAGAGATGCTCATCCAATTAATATCTTCAGAAAGATATATGCAACTCATCGTTTTAGACACAGAAACTAAAGATGCTTAAGAGCTCCCAGTGCAAAACAATTATCATTTTACAAACATCTTAAATTTTTAAGTGATTTTTATAGCATATAATTAAGGGCTTATACATGAAGAAGATACAATTCAAAGAGTCATGACTCTTGACTTGAATCTTACGGAAAAAAAATAAGACATTTCTATTCTTGGAATTCACTGTCTTGTGAATTTTAGCTGCCCCTTATGCTTTGGCTGAATTCTCTGTACTTTCAGTTAGAACCATAAGTTAGGGAAGACAAATGATATATGACTAGTTGTATCTTACCATGTCAGGATCAATTTGATTTCCAAAATTCCCAATTATTTCCTCCACAGAACTGTTCTCAGGAACTGAATGATCATTTGCGTGCAACCATTGACCATTCTCAATCTTCCGACAATTAGGGCATTGCATAGCTCCCTTCATGTTAAATGCTGATCCTATGCAATCTGTATGACAGTGACAGCATACAGTCTATATAAAAAATGCATAATCGAAAAAAATAATAATAATGGTATGTGTCTACAAGTCAGATAAAAGAGGTCAATTAGTACATCCAGTTGTATAGTGTCAAAGGATGACATAAAAAGAAACATAGTGGAGAAGGAATTCAAAGGAGAATGAACATCACCAACAGTGATGAAGTCCAGATAAGAGTCCAGAAATCAGCATATGCTTGTGCCCTCACATGATACGATGTGATCAATTTACTCAGTTCTGCTGCATGAATCTTTTTTTATGAATAATGTGATGTCCTAATGTTTTGATCACTTCTCGCTCTCCACAATGTGCATGTCTCCCTCACATACATCATTCCCATGTAAACTCCAAATAGACAAAAACATAACTCCAATTGGCGACTAATTTCAATATAGAATTTCTTACCACTAACAACCCAAAACGCAGACCACCTTTCAACCTTTCCTCTCCAGCCTTATCTCTGGTACAGATACAACTCTTTTCCATAGGCATTATAACAATGTTCTTCCCATACACGCATCACTATATCAGTATTTAACTTCTGGATCACTGAAAATAAGTTGGATTATGCCAGCCTCCACCATAGATTTTTCTTTCAACACACAGTAACCTATGTTCAGTTCAAAATGCTAATTTAAAGAACCAACATAGCACAGGAATTCAATTAAACCGGGCATAATATGTTGATCAGACAACACCACAAAATCAATAATCAATTATACTTGGCCGTCTAGAGGGGGATAGATATCTTCTGCCACAGAATCATACGTTTTTTCCCTTCCTGTGAAGAAAATTTCCTTGGAATTTGCTTCCACAGAATTCTACCTTAAAATATCATCAAAATTCTTTTTCTTTTTCTTTCGTTAATCATGCTCGTTTCTAGCTTGAAAAGCAAACTCCAATTTTAGCCAACAAAAACTCAAGCTTGAAGTATTGGAATCCATAAATCCCTTTTCCATGAGGAAAAAAATTATAGGCATATACTGCAATAATTATCACGTAATTCCAAAGAAATAACAGGGAAAAAGGAAAAGCCAACACACAAAAGCCCAACGATGATGAAATGCAACCAAAAGAAAAAAAGCATAAAATCATGAATCAACATTCAGGAAAAGAAAACCCCAGAAACCGAAAACAACATCACCGCTCTATGTTAACAAGCAAAAAAAGGAGAAGAAAGTTGCAAGCACAAAGCAAAATAACAGACCAAGATGGAATTCGTGGCCGCACCGTAACTTAGCCCTGGATCTACTCCCATCATCGGCGACCACCTCGATGCAAATTGAGCACAAGACGCCGGAAGACGGAGACTGGACAGCCACATCATCACGACCGTCCATCGCAGCCCGATGGTCAAAATCGGTGCCTCTCCTTGAGTCCAAAAAGTAAATGGACAAAAGAAAAAGAAGAGCGTCGCAGAAATTGTTATATCGTGGAAATCTCGCTCTCTGCCGCTTCCTCTCCGAGCTGTCAGCCACAGAGTACGTGGGGCTAAGACCTTACATGCATTGCAAAATTTGCACCGTCTCTCTGCAATCTGTCAATTAGTAAATTTATTATGATTTGTGGAAATTTAAAATTTTGGCTATTAGTTCGATACGCAGCGTTTTGGACAATTTTGCGTGTTTTGAGGGGAAGTCGGACTTTCTGCTCACTGCTGACTTCACTCACGAGACCGAAACGGGTTATTGGACCGGGTCTTGGTCAACCTCGGTTTTTTATTTTGAATTTTGACAAATATTTTTAATCAATTTGAGGGCAAAAAAAAGTTTATTTAACTTTAATTAAAATTTATTTTTTATTTAGATTTCACTATATTTCCATCCGCTGTTACTATAATTTTATTAAAATATTGAATCGAATAATTTAATATAACTTTTTTACTATACAATTAATAAATATACTTAGTCGTAAATTTTAATTTAAATAAATAATAATAATTTATGAATATATAACTTTTGATTTTTCAATTTTATTATCTTATGTTTTTTTTTTTATAATAGTTAGTAGATCACTAAAATGATATATTAAGCAATATGATTTTAATAATTATGATGAAAAATATATTTTCAACATGCTAAAATAAAGAAAATATGTAAGTAACTGCTTGATATTCTTATTAAGATTTTACAACGAAAATGATATTTTACTACCTAAATTACTCTTCTATAATTTTGTACGATATTTTTTCCTTTAAAATATAATTACTAATTAACTATATTTTATTATTATCTTAGCAATTATTTATCCTCATCTTTAACTATAAATTATTACTATAACAAAATATTATGAAATAATAACTAAATTATTTCTCTAACAAGGTATAATCAAATAGTTAAACAGCAATTATGAACTGCAAATATATGGCAGCAGCACCGCCATGGTTATTACATAGAAACTGGTTTTTACTGAAATGACTGTAAAGTAAAAACCCAGTGTAGGTGGGTTAGTTTAATGTTTAATCTTTGGCTTCTTCACTATCATTACAGTGCAATGTGCATGATGAGCACAGTAGTCACTCACACTACCAAGAACCGCCCTGCACCACAACAATCAAAATTCATCTAAATTACTGTGAGGAATTATATTGAAATTTTTCAAGTGAGTTCTAGAATTTTTAAATATTTTGTAAAATTCAATTAAGAAAGAAAAAGGGTCACTGAATCACATGTGTATATGAACTTCCACTCATAATTTTAAGAGTATATATTGATGGGACGGTTACCTAAAAACAAATTCCAGTCACAGGCGCTATAAAGAGTGTTGATGTAAAATTAAACTTACAAAAATAGTTTAAGAGCACCAACGTTAGACAGTTAGATTATAACTTTTTGAAACTAATGATCTCTAAATACTAATACATGTAATGGTTCAAAGCTAATGCTCATGAGTAACCCTGCGAGCTCGGATATAGAACAAAATTCTCAATTTACTAAATCTTTTCTTATGAGAATGGTAGCATTTTGTAGCTCCACCTTACTTGTTCTTGGAGAAGATGAGACTGTTAGACTACAACTTTTAGAAAATATGTAATGGTTCAAAGCTAACGCTCATGACTTAACATCGGGAACTAAGATTTAGAACAATATTCTCAATTTACTAATTTTTTCTTCCGAGAATGACAGCTTGTTGTAGCTCTACTTTACTATTCCTAGATAGGATGTTACCTTTTTATAGCTCCGTAACCATGGCTACCCACCACAAGAACTGAAGCATGGTGTTTTTCTACAGCATCACAGAGAACATTTCTAGCATCACCTTCAATCACTTGAATTGTCACATCACTCACCTACACAGAAACAGAACAACCAGATCAAATTTTGTCAATAACCAAAATATGAAGAAGGTAGTTTGAAATTACAAAATCCTGAAGAAAAAGCAAGAAATTAGTTCTTAGTCAACCGAAACCAAGCTAAGCTATTCCACACACATTGATATACACAAAGTTCTCAAGGCCGCAGGCATATAAATTATTGCAGTGGTGCCTCCGGAAAAGCCATGGATCACTTTTCACTCTTCTTTGGCTTAGTGTAGGAGGAAAATGAAACAAACTTGATTAAGAGCAAGATAATTTCTCAGTACCACCCTCTCAAATATTCACTAGATTTTTTTTAACCTTCTCGGGAATTTTTTCTTCACTTTGATTCAATTCCATTCAATTATTACTTTCTGCTTTTGTTTAGTTACTATAATAATTCCCAGTCCCTTAAGGGACATCCGACTATAATGATTCCCATACTTATAGTGAGAGATACATTTAACTTGGAGGAAACTTTTGAATTCCTACCTCTACATTCGGAATTGAAATATGCTAACCCTTTTGATTCGATTCTCCCTTCATTTTTTTTTTTACCTTATTCAATCTGAATATAGAAACTTAAATATAATTCTTTATGTTTAAATATGTGGACATTTAAAATCAAGCTCGGAAAATCCATAGTGGGAGTGGAAATACTTCAAATATGAAATTATGCTGTGAGTTTTCAGATAATTAGAAATACGACAAAAGTATAAAGACTATTGGAGATTTAAGCTTTCTCCAATGAGATGCTAATGAAAGAGTTAACAATAAGAAGACAATAAGCACGATATCAATTATAATTCAGAAATAGCCAAGCACTATAGAAGAGGGATTACCGATTTGGTCTGGCAAAATTCTTTAGCCTTTTCAACAACTCTAGCGGCAATCATCTTCAAATCCGCATCCACATACGGAAAAACATCGGCAGCTCCTGTAATTAGAATTGAAAAAAAAAACAGAAGAAATCAAAACAAAACAAAAGGAACCGTCAACCATTTCAATTTTTCCCCCCAAAAGAAAACAGAAAATCAAAATCAGGAGAGAGAAAAAGAAGGTAGCGAGTCGTACCGGGGCCCGCGAGACCGACAACGGAGGTAGCAAGGGGTTTGGCGTGAACAATGACGAGCTTGAAAAGAGGATTCGGAGCCAAAGGAGAGAAGAAGTGATCCAGCGTCCATTCCAGCGCGTACATGCTGTGTTCGCTTTCATCGATCGCCACAATCATCACCTGCTTCTCCTGCGTCGCCATTGGAACTCTCTCTTGAAGTTGCAGTGTGTTATTGTTTTCTGACTCTCTCTGGCAAATTCCGAAGGACAGAGACGAGCTGAGCTCCGAGTTTGACACGCAATTTATTCCCATCAGGAGACGCGAAGTCCGATTAAAATTTTTCTTTTTAGAATAAAATAAAATAAATGCTGATGCTGATGCTCTTACCGGTTGCGTAGAGTCCTCTTACGACGTCGTTTCAATTCCATCGGATCATTCGAGATGATTGGATTATGACTGCGGGTTTGCGGTAATGGAAGCTTGGCTGGATTTTCTAGAATTCTCTATTATTATATATTATATGCAGGTTTATATTCATATAATAAAAATAAATTATGGTTTAATTTCTCATAATTATTTAATCGTCACTTTTTATATTATAATTTCTTCATATAAATTTTTACTTTATTTATTTAAAGCAAAAATATTTAGAAATTTAAAATTCAAATAAATTAAACTTAAGAATAACTCAAAAATTAATTAAAATATATTTAATTTTTATACATTTATATAAATTATAATTACAATTAAGTATTTTTAATTAATTATAGAATTTAACACTGGAATTATTTTATTCCTTCCAACGATTACAAACCAACACGTGCTACAGAATATACCTTTCTTGGAAGAGATTATTACAAAACCACTATTTACACATATAATTAATTAGAATAACCTTTCTAATTAATTGTTAAGTAAGCTTAAAACGGGCTTAATTAACATATATAATTAAAAGCACCTTTTGGGGGCTTATTCAGTAATTACAAGTGACTAGCTTTTTGTGGGCTTATAAGCTTTTTTTAAGCATGCGGCTTTTTCACAATTGTCACACTGCACCCAATGTGATGTGCACAGTAGTCGCTCACACTTCCAAGCAGCGCCCTGCACAGCAACATTATAGTAGTTGCCTTTATTTTATTTTATGTTAAATTATTAAATTAATTATTATAATTAAATATATATATTTTTTACATATAATTTCTAGTTAATTTATTTTTACAATAAATTTAAAAATTTATTAATTAACGTGTATATATGTATATATTTACCTCTTTATAGCTCCATAACCATGGCTGCCAACAACGAGAAGAGAAGCACGGTGTCTTTCTACAGCTTCAGTGAGACCATGCCTTGCGTCTCCTTGTACGACCTCTATTACTACATCGGTCACCTGCACAGATGCAACATATACATATATATATATATATATATACACACACACACATAAAAATAAATATTTTATATTTAAAAAATGAATAATTATTTACGAACAAAATTAGCCATTACTAATTTATTCCTGCAAATTTGATTGGCCGTTTCCACGACTCTCTCAGCCATCCTCCTCAAATCCTCTTCAATGATCCTCAAAACCTCTGCGGTCCCTGCACCATACGACGTCGTTTTGAGGAAAGAGTTCGCCATGGTCGAGTAAAACAAAGGTAAGAATAATCCAACGGAGGAATACCAGGACCTGAGAGGCCGACGGTGGCGGAAGGGAGTGGCTTGGCGTAGACGATGACGAGATTGAACGGAGGATTCGAGGCGAAAGGACTAAAAAAGTGCCGGAGCGTCCAGTCCAGTGCGTACATGCTGGATTCACTCTCGTCCACACCGACAATCACCGTTTCCTTCCCAACAGTCGCCATTGTCGGAGTTGCTGCAGATGCTGATCCGTTTTTTCAAGTTGCAGCGACTGATTTGAAAACTCCATGACAGCGCGCTTTATCGGGTGAAAGGCTAAAGAGACAAGACACGCCGCTGATCGGCCGCCGAATGACGTGACGTCATACGTTTATCGTCACGTGCGAGTTCTTTTGGATACCTTTACACGTGGTAAAATGACAGTTTTAAGTAAGATTGCGAAATGTCCAAAATAGCCTTACCGTGATTTATGATTTGTACTAGGGTATAGGCCCAATGGGCTATATAATGGGCCGGCCGGTTGAAAAATGACCCGTAAGTCCAAAAAAGCCCAAATTGGAAAAGTCAAAATTAGCTTATAGGAAAAGCTATAAGTTGGGAAGAATAATGTGAAACCATCAAATGGCTTTTTAGCTTATTTGTATATAGCTAAGCCGACTAGGAAAAGTGACTTTTAGACATGACCATTTATACTTATACGCCGAAAGAAGCATCGAACTTAATCCTTACTTTAACCCCCATATAATATATAGATACATGGTACATGTGTATGTATATACATATAGTAATTTGCTTAATATTGGTGGATGACATCATCCGGTATATCATATACCACCTTGTGTATTTATAGCCGTTGGCCAATGTGCGCATTGCCATTGGTTGTATATGCACGCTAATGGGCAAATTATGATGATGATTTTTTGTATAAAAAAAATGCCAACTGGCAACAGGCAACTGCCAACTAATAAAAGAAACGGCATCGTTTTTCTTCCTTAAACGACAGAATCTCAGGAAATCTCTGTTCGTGTCTATCCCGTATTTAACGCGCGAAGACCAAACACGTGGCATGGATATTTTCCACGTCGGATAAGTAGGCGGCGCCATATTTATCGCTAGATTTGCTTTTGGAATATCTCGTATGTTTGGATTATTGTTTATTAAATATATATATATATATATTATATTTTTAAATTTATATTTAAATGAAAATTATAAATTTTTAATAATTTAGATAATAAATTTTACCGATATTTTTATTTAATTTTTTGCATTGGTTTGAACATAGATATAATCATATATAAAAATTTATCTTATTACTATATAAATAATATATTATATTATTTACTATCAATTTAAATTTTTTTATAATAATCAATTAAATTTATTATTTAATATTTAAGATATTATTATAATTGAAGGTGCATATAAAGATACACACACACACACACACATATATATATATATATATATTCCTTGCCACTTAACCCTATTAATTGTCAATTGACTTTGTTAATTGTAATCTAATCTTTGTCTACATCAATACGCATGTGATGATAATAACATTTATTTATTTCAATTAAGCAAACAATGATGTAAACCTACCCACCTTCTTATACAATTTATATGCATTATATTTTATGGGTTGTAAATTAAGCCCTTTTTTTTTTCTCTATTTGGGTTTAAAACAAATCATATATTAACTATTTAAACAAGCAATAAATAAAATTCAATGAATGTGATAATTTTTCTTATTTTTAACATAATCATGATAATAATAGTTGTGTACGTAGTAAAATAATATATATTCGAGTTAATTATTATCTAAAAATAAAAATATATCTCAATAATTATGTGAAAATAAAATACATCATGGATGCTTTCCTATTTAAATTATCATGTCAATTCCTTTATTTTTATAATAATTTGGTATAGTTTAATATGAAAATCAAAATATTAAGTAAATGTTTAATTAAAATTAACGTTATTATAATTGTACCATTCATAAAAATTATCTCATGTTCATTGAATGAGCTATTTTATTTATTTTTTAAAAGAATTTCTATATTTATTTAATGTATTTATTAATTTAAATTCAACTTATTATGTAAAATTATTAATTTTTTGTGGTTTTTTATCGGATTTTATTGTTTAATTTTGACCCACATTCTAAAAACACCATAAATTCAATTTAAAAAAATTAATAAATTATATAAATTAACTAAAAATATCAAATTAAAAGTACTAAATTATTAAATGAATTATAAATATTAAATATAAATCACCCTTTAAAAAATATTCTATAAGTGCGTGTATCCAAATGAGGTAATTATTACTCTACTCGATTTTGAATGGAGCAGATTAAGTAACAAGCGCGTGGGTGAGAACCGTTTAAGTTATCGCGAGATTTGCGAAAAATTGACTTTTTCGCTCGTCCGGTCAACGTCTCGCTTCCCGCATAACCGTTCAATACATCCAAACCAGATGAGAGAAGCGGATCCTTCTCACGAGTCAGATAAAACAAAAACTTGAAATCCAATGCCGCATTTTTTCACCTGATTTAGTCATTTAATATATATACGCACACACACGCATACATTACACGTTGGTAAGTGTATATGTTTATGAGAACCAGAGAGAGTTGAGATTTTCGTGATCAGAAAATGAAGTTCTGCAAGAAATACCAGGAGTACATGCAAGGCCAAGAGAAGAAATTACCCGGGGTTGGTTTCAAGAAGCTTAAGAAGATTTTGAAGAAGTGTAGAAGAGATTTTCAATCTCAGAAACACCTTGATGTTCATCATACCTGCCCTCAACCTTGTCCAGGTTCAGGATTTTTTCTTGTTTCCTTTTCAAATTCAAATTTTCTCTCAGATTCTTGATTAATTATTTCATTTTCTTTTCTGGTTCTGTCTTCTTTCGTCCTCCTGATGATTTTCATATCTGATTTAAGGATTCATTTTGGTGATTGTTGGGGAATTTGAAGAAATCTGAGACCTGGGTTCTGTTTTATTTTCACACGTATGTTCATATGTGTGCGTGTGTGTGTGTGTGTATACATTGAATCTAAATTTCTTTGAGTAATATTTGCAGTTTGTGATGGAACCTTCTTCCCTTCCCTTCTCAAGGAAATGTCAGATGTAGTAGGTTGTTTTAACCAGAGAGCTCAGAAATTGCTTGACCTTCATCTGGCTTCTGGTGTTAAAAAGTACTTGATTTGGTTTAGAGGCAAGCTCCAAAGGAGCCATGTTGCCCTAATTCAAGAAGGCAACGATCTGGTCACTTATGCCCTAATTAATGCCACTGCAATTAGAAAAATCCTGAAGAAATATGACAAGGTGATCTTTACTCACCATGGAAATTCACATAAAAATTTTAGTTTTGATGATTCCTAATGGAATTTTGAACTGGGTTCTTATCATTTTTGGTGTTGAGTTTACAGATTCATTACTCTAGGCAAGGTCAGGCATTTAAGTCTCAAGCCCAGAGTATGCACATTGAAATCCTCCAGTCACCATGGCTGTGCGAGCTCATGGCTTTTCACATCAATTTGAGGGAATCCGAGGCCAAATCAAGCAACACTCCTGCCTTGTTTGAAGGGTGTTCCCTGAATTTCGACGATGGGAAACCATCACTTTCTTACGAGCTCTTCGATTCGGTCAAGCTGGATTTCGATCTGACTTGTTCTATATGCTTGGTGAGTGACAAATTTCGTGTTCATTGAGTTTGGTATGATATATATGGTGATCCTTTTTGTACTTAAAACTGAAATTAGTGTCAGAAACTAGAAATTTCAATGGAGGAAACTTCAAATTTGGGTTACCATGCTGATTTATGAGCTTTTTCGATGGTTACAGGATACTGTATTCGATCCGGTTTCTCTTACATGTGGCCACATATTCTGCTATATGTGTGCCTGCTCTGCAGCATCGGTTACAATTATTGATGGATTGAAATCTGCAGATCCTAAAGAAAAATGCCCTCTGTGTCGTGAGGTAGGTTAATGTTTGAAATTTTCAATTCTTTATTTCGATTTTTCATGTAAATTATACTCCAAAATTGTCTAGATGTAAATGAATTGGATAACATTAATAATCTTTACAAGAACTAATTGCTTTCTTTGTTGATCTTTTACTAATGCTTTGATGTACAAGGGCCAAACAACGCGAATTCACTCCCTGCTCCCCCCCCCTCCTCCTCTACCCTGTCTTGTAGAATAGGTTACACTTACTGTCTGATTTAAGTCCTATACAGATTCTTCTTTTCTTTTTGTTTTTTTCCGTTTCTCATTTTTGTAGGGCAACGTAGCCTTAGAGAATACCCGAAACCACTCCCTCATATTAAGAGGGGGAAGTAACTCACTGCCTCTACCAAGCTAGGTGGTTTCTTTGTCTTTCTAATACCTTTCAATGGTCTTGACTCATTTTCGATTCTTTGATTTCAGGCAGGAGTTTATGAAGGAGCAGTACACTTGGATGAGCTAAGTATTTTATTGAAGCGAAGGTAATAATTTCAATTATGTTCATCTTTCTTAATTTATCTTTCAGATTGCAAGTTTCTAATATTGATAAACTACATATTGGAACAGCTGCCGCAGCTACTGGAAACAGCGGCTTCGGACAGAAAGAGAAGAAAGGGTTCGACAGGCGAAGGAGCACTGGGAGTTACAGTGCCGGTCATTTATGGGTGTGTAGATAGTTTTTGGGTAAATTTCCTCTTTGTTGAAAGTTCCAGTCTACACATGAAAAAATGGAAAGTTTCTGTTTTTTTTTTTTTTCAAAATAATCAAGTACTGTCTTGTGCCCCGATTTGCCATACATTATGTGTATTTCGAAAGGCACAGATGGACTTTCGATTATAATGTATATTTTTAAGGTTACTCTTCAGTCGTATTTTAGGCCTTTAGATCTATGTAATGGTTAAAGGAAAAGAAATTCTTAAGGTTTTGTTTCTTTACTGAAATGAAGTACTCTTATTGTCTTTCACTTATGAATTAGTAAAAGAAAATTAGGGAGGATGATGCAGGGTCTGATATTTGACTTGAAGGTTGGTGGAATGACAAGTTCAAAAGCTGTGACTTTGTTTGAGAAGTTTCGACTTTTGACCATCACAGGAAGTACTTGCAAACAAAATTATCAATGAAGGACCCATTAAGAATGGAGGAGAGTGATCCAATTCTGGTGCAGTTAAACTAAATTTTAAAAAATATATATATATATGTATATTTACATATTATGGGTATACATGTATTTAATGTATACATGTTTAAATATTAGGTATAGAATATGCTTTTTCAAGATAAAATATTTTGTACAATTCAGTCAGCTTTGAGACATGACCAGACCAAGAAATCTCAATTTGATCCAGTCTGAAACAAAGTGATAGCAGTCAGTAAATTCTTTTAAGTTCGGTTCTAGTCTAACCTGATTGGTTCGAGAGAAAGAGAAAGGACATATAAATTTAAGTAATAGACAAAAATAAGCTCAAGAAACTACAGGGTCAATTGTTTTCTTTTTCCATATAACTCCCAGAATATAAATTGAAAGGGGAAAAACGATCAGAACATATACTTCTACAAATTTCTCAAAAACTTCCAGCCGCACGAGCTCAACTAGGCCAATAGCATAGGGCTTTTGTTTTTATACATATGATATCTCTTACATAATTTCTCAAGCGTCCCAATTGAATGTTGCATTTTGTTTAGTTTTTGGTCCATAAACATAGCCTGCAAACATAGCAGATGTGAGTGAGGAAGACAGTCAGAGCAAAATCTTACTACAAAAACCTAATAACTCATAAACAACCTGGTAGTCATCTCCATATTTCTCAACCAGTCGGCTGACATGCATGCGCTGCATACTAGTCAAAGGTTGTAAAGGTGCACTCTTCCCATCTTTTCGCTTCTTCCCAAGGGCTGATTTTAAATCTACATAGCCAAAGACAGAATTTAGTCAAAAGCAATCGAGAAAAGGAAAGATTACTCGAGTTCAAATTTTAAGTATGTAAGGGTCCATGTTTCAGCTTTGTCCAACAGCAGAAGTTTTATTCTGCCTTGTCCAAGGATGAACACGTCCATGCTTCCAGATAAAAGTGCATGCATAACCCATAGAATTATCATAAAAATATACAGGAGTAGTTTACCCCTGAAATCTAATATCTGAAATGATGAGCCCTTGATTTTGAAGATGGAGAAAATAGTCACTAGGAAACATCACTTAATTGGAGAATAAGTAGAGGACAAAGAACGAGCGGATAGTGGGATCTTTAATTAGTCAAGCACTTGTTCGGATAGTACCTAATGTTTGATCATGATTCGTTTGAAAGCCAACTTATAACTGGGGTACCAAGTAACTTCCGAGAAAAACATACTATGTCACAATCAGCATATAGCATCCATGTGTAGATTCATCGATATAGACGATTGAAAAAATAAAAATGGTAAATAACTTGTATAAAGAGATGTTTAAAAAATAATCTAAAATTGGCAGGAAAAGCCCGCCATGGGTCTGATATTCATTATTGTCAGGCAGGCTTCTCTTTATGCATGTCTATGTTATCTTGCCCAAATACTAATGTAACTACACTATACCCAATTACCATCGAGCCTTAGGTCACGTGGCAATGGTTATGAGCAGACTACATAATGCGCTTTTGATCATCCTCTACTAAATATAACATGGATTCAGAACTTCCAATCTTTATTTCGGTTTTGCTAACATGTCAAACTACAGCAGTTCAGCTTTCAGAAATTAGCTTGTAAACTAAGCATACACCAAAAAAGTATCAAATTTCTATTGATGAATTCATAAAAATCTCCCTCAATGAATTTTTAGTCAACTCAAATTTATTGATGGAAATGTGATACTACATACATAATTGTCGAATCATTATACAAAATAAGTCTGACCCAGCTCTTATACAAGTCTTAAGTTCTGGATAATTCAAAGGCAAAACAGAATGACGATATTTCAATTGTAAAGTCGTGTGAAGTATGCTCTAGAACTAATCTGATTTCTACAAACATCTTCAGTTTATGGCAAGATTATTAACAGAATTTTCAATTTCCATGCCCACATCCCAAGATTCAAAAAGTAGATTTTGATAAGACTTCATTCCACAAGTATTACAAATGATAACAGTTAACAAACCCTTATGACTTATCAAAATCACCATATCCCAATCTGAACGGTTTTCAAAATTCAATCAATTCATGGAACCAACTTTGATCCCTAGAACCTCCTTCTTGTCTGAACCATTTGCAATCTGCTAAAGCATGAGTGACCCCCTTGTACTTATCGAGCATACCTTATAATCTACCAAACACATGTCTTCCTTGCATCCAGTTCAATATTCTAACCCTAACATTCATAAAAGTTATAACGGATAAAAGGGAAACTCTCTACAGATAAATTCTCATGTAGCAAATTCAACTCACAACAAAAATAACGACATGGAGAGAAAGAAAGAGTTACCATCTTCCTCGAGATCGCTGCCGCAGTCAATTGGCTCGAACTCTTTAGCGGAGAGATCGGCGGGATCGTCGGACGGGGGCGGTGACGGCGGAGATGGGGGAACGTTGAGGGTGTCACACTCGACGATGTGGGAAGTCCGAGAGCGGACGCCGAGCAAATTAGGGTTGGAAACGACGCCGAACGACTTGTAATTGCTGATGACGCTGGCTTTGTCGTCCCATTTAGATTGCTTCTCCTCCACCAGAGATCGGAGCTTCGGCGGTATATGGAAGGACGGCTTGAACACGTTAGGGTTTTTCTTTGGGAGCCCTACTTTCACCTTCGGTCTCGATTGCTTGTATTTCCTTCTTGACCTCCCCATCTCTCTGGTTTTCTGGTACAGATCGAGAGCGGGAGGAGGGTTTATGGTTTTGAGTATTGAGGCGAGGGCTTTAGCTACTGCATCGGAACAAACGGTGTCGTCTAGAGAAGGTTTAAAGATACGGCGCCGTTTGGTATAGCCAATATTTTTCATGAAACTAAGGTCATCATTCTTTTTATTCCAGTTACTAACTTTATTTCAAAAACAAATAATTACTAATTTAATACTCAATTGAAAAAAAAAAACCGATTTAAATAATAATTGGGAGGTTTAAATTTTTTAGTTATTTTTTTAATCTAAAATTACTTATTTTTTAAAGAAGAAAATATATTTTTTGAAAAAAAAAATGTTCCAAA
>NW_019014683.1:1411520-1425697 GCF_000150535.2 Carica papaya | reverse complement strand
TTTTCAGCATCATCTGAGTATGTCAATTTTTTTGCAGCCCACAAAGGGTATTCTGTTCTTTTGACCCTCCTGGTACTGGGAAGACAATGCTTGCAAAGGCTGTTGCGACCTGAGGCTGGTGCAAACTTTGCCAACGTTTTAATGTCCAACATAACTTCCCAAGTCATTGAGGATTTTTCTGCTTGTTTTATTGCTTGGAATTTGTAAACGTTATCAATCTTTTAATCATTCCATGAAGTGCACTACAGAGAAGGGGAAGAACGTGTATGGGAAACCATGGAAGGAAATGGATATAACGCCCAATCTGCCATTGATGATTTCTCTTTTCTTCGTTTACCCTTCTTCCTCTTCTTTAAATGAAAATGGTTTGCCATTTTTTATCGCTGGTTTCGCATAAATCGCACAGAAACGCATCTTTTTTTGCTTAATATGTCCGGCAAGACAAATATCTCTTCTTAAAACTGGAAAACCAAAAAGGGGCGACCAAAGAAAAAGTATTTGATAGACCCAGATGTCGTCAACTTCTTTTTCCTCTTCTGTTTTTTGTTCATTTCCTTATATTAAGATCAAAAAACATGCCTAACCCGAAGTGACTAAACCGTAATCAAATTATCACTGAAAAGGAAACATGAGAATTTGGACAAACAAAAGAAAAAAAGTTCCAACCAGATGAACAGTGAGAGAAAGCTCTGGTCTATAACGTGCCCTAAAGAAAATAAAACTTATTAAATTATAACACAGAGATAAAAGGCAGGGATCAAAACTTATATGCTCAAAGCAGATAAGATAGTAAAATACAAGAAGAAACATACTTCCTGGGATGTTACTGGTGAATATCCAAGAAGTTCTTGAGCTGCACTGCAGTTAAAAGTTTTTGAACGCAAGGCTGGTTGAAAAATGTAATGATGAAGAAGAACGAGAATTATACGAAGAGAATTATCTAAAAAGTTACAACCACAAAGATTACGTTGAATCGTTTCTTGGAGTGAGGCGGTGACCCGGCGGTAGGAGAACAGGGAGGCGGCTTGGACGAAGAGGAACGGAGAGAATCGAGAAAGAAATGAAAGAGAAAGTGAATATGCATAAATAATAAGCATCCTCGTAGCCGCAATTACCAGTACTCGTTCTTTATGCTATCAACCTGAAGAAACATAAAATTAAAATTCTCAATGTCTGAAAATGAATCAAATTCTGATAGTTTACGGAAGACATAATATAGCAAACCAAATTCCTTCAACTTTCTCCCTCCGATTATCCATCTGGGTGCGGGAGCCAATAACTCTTATCACCTGAAACTTTCATCAATCATTTTTCAGCTATGGACTGAACAAAAATTGATCATCAGCTCATGGAAATACCAAAGAGAAAAAAAAAAAAAAACAGTAAATGAAAGAGAAGACGATAGAGGAATAGCATGCCTTTTTTGCAGGTAGAATTTCTGGACAATGCAGTAGACACTTCTGGCCTTGGCATTGCCTGATAGCTAAGCGTTGAACCGCCAGTTATATCAGACTCAAAACTGGAAGTGGGTTTCTTGGGTTGTAGCGCACAAGAAAGAAGTTCTTTCAGGCTTCCAGCTTTCTTTAAGGAAATCTGATTTTACAGGAGTTGATAACTGGGATGATGTGAAAATAATAATAAGCAACTGTGCTGTATTGTTAATGTATAATAATAACAATAATATTTATTTAAATTGATAAAATATTATATTTATATATTTAATTAAATTATTTATTTTATTCGTATCTTATCGTACATAATAATAAATAAAATATATATAAAATTAAAAAATATATATATATAAATATAAAAAAGTAAGGATATAAATGTAAATAACAAAAAAAATAAGGGTATAATAGAAAAAAATCATTATTAAAAGTTTAACTAAAAAAAAAAGGTGGTGATTAGTAATAATTAAAGTGTTAAATTTAATTAAATTAATATTTTATTAAATTGTTACCACAAACATGCGTTGACTTGTAAATCCATGACAAAGTTTGTGTCTGCATGTGATTAACACAAAGCTTAATTATATTAATTTTCAAAGCTTTTATGGTTAACAGCTGATTAAATTGTATCATTAATTGCAGAAATAATTACCAACTGAGTGTATATGTATACATACATATATATATATATATATATGAAGCAAAATGTCTCTATACATTTTCTGTGTCCATTTAAATTGCATACAAAGGGTTTGTTCATAGCAGCAAAGTATCAGTACACGTTCTTAATCCTTTGTTTGCAAACCATTCCAGTTTACCATAAATTCATTCTTCATCGCAGTTTACCAACATGAAGCTACGCACAAAATGAAGAACGAATTTATGGTAAACTGGGATTGTTTGGAACTGAGGATAAAAAACATGTACTGGGTACTTGCTACCATGAATAGGCCCTTCAGCTATTTACTTCCTCTTTTTCTTCTGTTTCTGCAATACTTCGTCTTCTTCCTTCAGTTCTTTGCAAGTCAAGACATTTTCCTCACAGAGAAAAACAGCAGAGAATAGTGAGCGACACGGTAGTAGAAAAACAGCGATAAAATGGTTAAAAATATGGGATGAAGAAACTTTTTTGTGAACATAAGAGAACGATGATAAATTCATTAGCCAAAGGATATATAAGCATGTTTTCCAGAAGAGCTGAAAGCCATCTCATCGCCTTCCCGCTGCATTTGAAAAGAGAACAGATAGCACCATCACAACCATCTCTGTTTTACATATCAAAATCTTACTAGTAGCTGATAATATCCTTGGTAAACCCTAATCTCCTGCTCGATTAAAAAAGAAAAGAACTTTTTTTTTTTTATAAATTCTGGTTAGAGCTTCTCAGAACCCGACTGAATTTCTAGACGTCGCCAGATCAAGACCACACCAAGAAAATAACCAATCCAGAGAAAGACCCACCTGGGAGAGTTATTTTCCCATGCAACCTTCGTACTCAATTTCGCGGGTCTCCTCGACTTCTTCTTCAACCCCGACCGTAGAACACCATAGCTACGGCCTTTGATTTCTCTGCATCCTCGTCACCTATGCCTTTGATCAAATGCAAGTAAAGAAGAACGATAAACAAAATTTTTTCACAGAAACCCAAATCAAGAACCATGGAAGAACGATGGAACGTTCAGCGCACGTGGACACCAGTCCTCGCCTTCGACATCAGGGATTTTCTCAGAGGAAGAGGCGTCAACGGCGGTGTTCTTGCCAGCACAGGCAGCTTCGAGATTAAATACTTTGATTTAATCTCATCATCTTTTATCTTTTATGAATATCATGTTTCTTTTATGAATTCTAGACCTACGATATCAGGTTTTACCTCTTCTGATTTTTATTTAAGCACCGGCATTTCCAAGATAGTTTGCGAGAAGGAATTCTAGGTCCGGACAATATAGAACTATCTTTCGAGAATT
The DNA here is from genome assembly GCF_000150535.2 of Carica papaya. The sequence goes on along the minus strand of NW_019014683.1, from coordinate 1,422,285 downwards.
TCCCGTATTGCTTCCCCGGACCAAGGAGTTCCGATCGGCATATCTCCCGTTGATGACGCTGCCCCCTCGGCTGCCTACGTTCCGAAAAACAAAAAAGGAAACCACACAATCTAGAAAAAGGAAACAAAATTTACAGCGCTACAACCAAAAAGATTACCTTGGAACATTTCTTGGAGTGAGGTGGTGACCCGGAGGTAAGAGACGGAGATGCCGCTTAAATGAAGAAGAAGAGGGTGGTTTTGTGGAGAGAGAAATCAAGGAAGAAAAGAAAGGAGAAGTCCATAACTGCAGACCAACGACGCTGTATATATATACATATACATGTATATATATTTAACTATTTTGAAACTAACTTTTAACGAACTTACCGACAAATATATTACAATATATCTCGATATATTTTTCTCTGTCCACTTAAATTGACAGTCTTATGAGTTGTTTTGACTTACTCCCGGAACAACATCTTAAAGTTGACTTTTTCTGAAAAAAAAGTTGACTCCAATGGGATTATTAAATGGGCCAACTCACGGGAGTCAACCTTTGGACATTTTATGTGGACTGTTTGGTTTTGTGATTAAGTCGGCCCAATATCCTTTTAAAGGTCCAGGCTTAACCCAATCCTTATCCAGGTTAGTGGTTAATTCACATACATGTTCCTATGTTTGGCAATTAATAGCTTTTTTTTTTTTTTTAGTAACAAAAATGTTCTTTCTATTTATTAATCCATTGCGGATATTCGACTAAAAAAAATTCAATAGTTACGAAATACTTATTTTGTATGAAAATGTTATAACTTGTTAAGACAAAATTTAACTTGATCACTGTATTTTTACTAATACGATGATGAATTATATTCTAAATTTAATGAATCAAGTATTATAAGTTAACATTTACGTACAATCCACTCGTAAAATGATAAATTATATGCACTCAATAAGGTACAAAATTTTGAAGTATAGTACAAAAATCTTAACTATAATACCATGTTGATGGTAACAAATATTTATAATTATAGTACAATTGAGAGATAAAATGTAATGCATATTATTTCATTATTCAAACTTTAATGATAAATATATATTATAATTTATATTAAAATATATTTTTATAAATACGATAATAATTATTAAGACGAACAGTAATAAATAGGTTATCATGAAACAAATGACAATGTGCTATTAGTTTTCTTATAAGATTATTTGGTATTTTAAAATTAGAATGAAGGTATCGAAGTTTCGAGAATTCTATAAGACCTTCCTCAAGCTCTTTAAAGAACATATGAAAGAATGTCGTTAACAGTCGAGCTCTCAAAATCGCCAGTTGTTTCAGATGCTCGCCAAAGCTTTAAAAAAAAAGCCAAAGGTTACGCCCACATTGAAACTGGTGGGCAAGCACTCCCTAATTTACTGTTATCATTTTTGTTAAAATTATTTAAAAATAATTGGCATGATCGTACATTATTTTACAATATAAAAAAATAAAAAATTCTAAAAAAATAATCTTATTTTACCGACGTGATTTATTTAAATTAAAATTTTAATTCATTATATTATTTATGGAACTACAACAATTAAATTTCATCGAATTTAATGCAGGATACGAATGAAAAAATATTTTACGTTATTAAAACTTGTTTATTTTGGATAATCGCAACTTGATTTATGGCGAAAACATAAGTAGTGTTTGGGAGTAAGAAAAATTTTAGATGATGGAGGGATTGAGTAGCAATAAATTGTGACCAAGCGTTTGGGATGAGAAACAAGAGGAAGTAAAAACACACACGTATTTGACAAAAGAAAATTTGAAAAATACAACAATATTTCCACAACCAAACAAGACCTTACGAACCCAACCCCGTGACGTTATCTTCCAATCGCATGCAAACAAACAATACATTTCCCGTATCTTCCACCCACGCAACAACCAAACGAAACCCTAATACTTACTTACAAATAATATATATATATATAATAATAATAATAAATTAATTACGAAAATTATTTAAAAATTTTAATTAATTAATTAATTAGTTTTAATAAATGACTGAATATTTAGTTAAATATTAAATTAATAATAAAATAAAAAAACACATAACTATTTTTTTTAAAAGCAATTTATATAAAATATTAGCTTTTTCCAATAAAAAAACAAAAATGTCACCCAAGTTATGAGAGTGACCCTCTTATCCGTAATATAAAAAAATTATTTTATTAGATTAATATTTTTATAATATTCTACAAAATATGTGTATGTATATTTAAAGAATATGAAGATATATTATAAAAATAAATTATGTTTACTATAAAAAATAAATTGTTTGGCAAAAATGGGTTTTTATTATTTAATCCAATATAATTTTTTAATCATACTATATTTACTTTGTTTTAAATTTTCAAGTTAAATTGATTTATTTATAAATTTTAATTTAGGTTAAAACGAGATATTTATTATTGTAATATTTTATTGAAATTAATGTATATAAAAAATAAAATATTCGTAGGCCAATAATCTCATATATATATATATATGTATACACACACACATCTAACTAATTAATTTTCATCTAATAAAAATCCAAGAGGGTAAAATTGTAATTTCAAAAAATTCATTATAAACATCGAAAAAAGCCCACAGCGAGCCCATTTCCACCCAGCAACAGTGTCTTTAGTGGCTGGCATGCTTGGCGTGCCTTATCTCAGTTTCTCTTCTCTCCAGCTCTCTCACCTCCTCCTCCTCCTCCTCCCCCTCTCTCATCCAAAACCCAATCCGGAAAATCTTCAGCTCTAAAACCCTAAAGAACCGAGACCCTCTCAATTATCTGATAATTCTACAAGAGACGGAGTCGAGGACATCTGCACCGGATATGGCGTCATACGGCTCAAACTCACCAGGTTCTTCGTCGTTCTCTTCCTCCCCTTTATCTTCTCCTGATAATAGTATTGTTTCTTCGGTGAATGAAAATGGTTTGGTGGCGGATAATGTTAAAGATAGTAGTAGTAGCAGCAGCAGCAGTGACGATGGGTTTATGAGCGGTGAGGATGAGTTCGAACCGGCGTCGGATAGGCCAATTGTGGCGGTTCCCGACGAAGAAACCGAGGAAAATCTTGCTGCGGGGGATGTTTCGTATTCCCCCTTTGCGAGTTCTTCGGAGCAATTGATGGCCGCGACGGTTATGCCGATTGCGAGGGTGTCGGAAGATGATGATTTTGAGGATGAAATGGGAGAGGTTCCAGATATTGGCGATTTGAAGGAGGATGATGAGGGGGCAAATGAGAGTGTCGATAAAGGAACAGAGGATGTTGGAGGAGGGGATTATGGAGAGGATGAGGTTGTGGTGGAAATGAATGAAAGCGCCAATTCAGGTGAAAGTGGGCATGAGAAGGTGGAGCTAGGAGAAAATGACTTGGAGGCTAAGAAGGTTGTAGAGGAACAGAAAGGCGCGGTTCCTGAGGAACCTGTTGTTGTGGTCGAGACTGAAGAAGCTAGGGAGGCAGTTGAAAAGATTTCAATGCCTGGTGGTGGAATTGAACGGGAGGATCCTGCAGTTGGAGAGCCAACTGAGTTAGAGGACTCAAAATTAACAAAAGGAGGAGACCATGTTACGGAGTCCATACAACGGGTTTTAGTGGAGTCAACAGCTGTTGTTGTTGGGGATGTGGCAGAATCTAAGGAGACTGAAGTTAAGGGGTTCAATGTTCCTGCTCAAAAGGATGTGAGCTTGGACAATGGGTTTGATCATGTTAACCATGATGTGGAGGAACACATTGATTCGAGTATTGTGCATGATGGAAATGTCGAACATGTAGCCAGCAATGATGTTGAAACACCGGAAGTTAATCCTAGTGGAGTGAAAATTGATCTTGTGATGAAAGATAATGGTTCCAATGCCAATGTGGTTAAGACTGATTCAGTTGCTGAAGGTCATGATGGGGAAGAAATGGAAGCTCATGTTTCTGTTGGTAGCAAAGAGGAGAAACCAATGGCAGAAGTTGTGGCTGAAGCTGATTATGAAGCTGAATTTAATGGATCGAAAGTGGAGGCCTGTGTGGAGGTGGCAGCAGAAACTGTCTCTAGTGACAAAGTGGACGAAGAGGGTGGAGGGGCAACTCAGCTGGAGGAAAATTTTGCTCAATCTCCGGGAGCTACTGTAGCTGGTGAGCAAGGACATGTTGAGAATGATAGGACATTTTTGACTGTGAAGGAAGAGAAGTTAGAGAATGAGGTACTAAGTAAATTAGATTCAAATGCAGTAGAAAAAAGGAGTGTAACTTCCACTGGGGAATTTGGTGAAGCAGATGAGGAAAAACCTCAGGTAGAGGGAGAAGGTGAGATCGAAGGCTCATCAACGGATGAGGAGACTGAAGGTATGATATTTGGAAGTTCTGAAGCTGCGAAACAGTTTCTGGAGGAGTTGGAACAAGGCTCAGGTGTTGGTTCTCACTCGGGTGCAGAAAGCTATCATGACCAGTCTCATAGACTTGATGGCCAGATTGTCACTGACTCAGATGAAGAAGCAGATACTGATGAAGAGGGGGAGGGCAAGGAGTTGTTCGACTCTGCTACATTGGCAGCTCTCCTAAAAGCAGCAACAGCTGCTGGCTCAGATGGTGGAAGTGTCACTATAACCTCACAAGACGGGTCTCGGCTTTTCTCTGTTGATCGTCCTGCTGGTCTGGGATCCCCACTGCAGTCTGTGAAGCCTGCATCACGATCAGTCCGTCCTAGTATCTTTGCTCACTCAAATCTCATACCTGGGGGAGACTCAGAGACTAACTTGAGTGAGGCAGAGAGAAAGAAATTGGAGATGTTACAGCAGTTAAGAGTAAAATTCTTGAGGCTAGTTCAAAGACTAGGACATTCTCCAGAAGATTCTATAGCAGCACAGGTTCTCTACCGTTTGGCACTTGTTGCGGGCAGACAAACTAGTCAACTTTTTAGTCTTGATTCTGCAAAGAAAGAAGCCCTACAGCTTGAAGCTGAGGGGAAGGATGATTTGAACTTTTCGCTGAACATACTAGTTCTTGGCAAAACTGGGGTGGGCAAGAGTGCTACAATTAATTCTATTTTTGGGGAAGAGAAGTCCCTGATCCATGCATTTGAACCTGCCACCTCAGCTGTGAGAGAAGTAACAGGAACAGTTAACGGAGTCAAAATTAGGGTCATTGATACCCCCGGTCTGAAATCTTCTGCTCTGGAACAAGGTGCCAACCGCAAGATCTTATCTTCCATTAAGAAGTTTACTAAGAACTTTCCTCCAGATATTGTACTCTATGTTGATCGATTGGACACCCAAACCAGGGATCTGAATGATCTACCTCTGTTAAGATCAATAGCTAGTACTCTTGGTTCTCCCATTTGGCGAAATGCGATAGTCACCTTGACCCATGCTGCTTCTGCACCTCCAGATGGGCCATCTGGCTCGCCTTTGAGTTATGAGGTGTTTGTAGCCCAGCGTTCCCATGTTGTTCAACAGTCTATCGGGCAAGCAGTTGGTGATCTGCGTCTGATGAATCCCAGTTTGATGAACCCAGTTTCTCTTGTTGAGAATCATCCTTCCTGTAGGAAGAACAGAGATGGAGAGAAGGTGCTCCCTAATGGTCAGTGTTGGAGACCTCAGTTATTGTTGTTATGCTACTCTATGAAGATTTTGTCTGAGGCAAGTTCTCTCTCAAAAACTCAGGATCCATTTGACCATCGGAAGCTCTTTGGGTTCCGTGTTCGTTCACCGCCTCTTCCATACCTGTTGTCTTGGCTGTTGCAGTCTCGTACGCACCCAAAACTCTCTGCTGATCAGGGTGGTGAGAATGGTGATTCTGATATTGAGTTGGACGAAATGTCTGATTCTGATCAAGAAGATGTGGAAGACGAGTATGACCAACTCCCACCATTTAAGCCTCTTAGGAAAACCCAGCTTTCTAAGCTTAGCAAAGAACAAAGGAAGGCATATTTTGAAGAGTATGATTATCGGGTGAAGCTCCTTCAGAAGAAGCAGTGGAGGGAGGAGTTGAGGAGAATGAGAGAGATCAAGAAGAAAGGAAAGGTCGCTCTAGATGAATATGGTTTCACAGGGGAAGACATGGATCAGGAAGATGGAGCTCCGGCTGCTGTGCCAGTGCCATTACCTGACATGGGTTCTGCCACCTTCATTTGATGGTGATAATCCAGCTTACAGATACCGGTTTTTAGAGCCAACTTCCCAGTTTCTGGCAAGGCCAGTTTTGGACACTCATGGTTGGGACCATGATTGTGGGTATGATGGTATCAATATTGAACATAGTTTAAGTATAGCTAGCCGGTTCCCAGCGGCAGTTGCTGTTCAAGTCACAAAGGATAAGAAGGAATTCAGTATCCATTTGGATTCCTCAGTTGCTGCCAAATATGGGGAAAATGGATCAAATATGGCAGGTTTTGACATCCAAAATGTTGGTAAGCAACTTGCTTACATAGTCAGGGGAGAGACCAAATTCAAAAATTTCAAGAAGAACAAGACAGCTGCTGGAGTGTCTGTTACATTCTTGGGTGAAAATGTGGCTGCTGGAGTCAAAGTTGAGGATCAGATTGTACTTGGGAAACGTTTGGTCTTGGTAGGCAGCACTGGAACTGTTCGATCTCAAGGTGATGCAGCATATGGAGCCAATTTGGAAGTTCGGCTCAGAGAGGCAGACTTTCCAATAGGCCAGGACCAGTCGTCTCTGGGCTTATCCCTGGTGAAGTGGAGAGGTGACTTGGCTCTTGGCGCCAACCTTCAGTCTCAGTTTTCCATTGGACGGAATTCGAAAATAGCGGTTCGTGCAGGATTGAACAACAAGCTCAGTGGACAGATCACTGTCCGAACTAGTAGCTCAGACCAGCTTCAGATTGCTTTGCTGGGTATTCTTCCAGTTGCCATGGCAATCTACAAAAGCATCCGGCCTTCGGTTAGTGAGAATTACTCTATGTACTAGATGCGGATAACATTTTTTGTTCCTCTGTTTAGGTGCGAAGAATCAGTTTATGTTTTCAACTGTTGTCGTTTGTCCTTCTTCAATAATGTTTAAATTTGTATGAGCTAGAACTTGTTTTTATGGATCCAATTATATTAATTTTTTTGAGATAATTTCATGCGGGAAATCTGTTATTTCGCCAGTTTATGTTCTTGTTAAGAGTGATTGTCGACTCAGAGAAAGAATCTTGTAGGATTTAGCTACCTGGTGTAAATGTTTTCTTGCCTTCAAACCAGACAGACAATCTCTGTGTGGAATAAACTTGTTTGACTTACGATGCGATGAGGGGCTGCGTTGATTTAGTTGTTTGCTACTAGTTTTGAGCTATGATTCCTTAAGTAATCTTGTTGAGTCTTTTAGGACTTGTTTTCTTTTCAGTGCTTTCAGCTCATATAATTTATGAATTGGCTTAGTTTTATTCTCAGTCCTCGAGTTCTTTTACCTTCTCTAAATTGGTTCCTGATTTTTAAAATTAAAGCTAGTGACTTAAAACTTTTTCATTTTGTTTCTTACAAAACATAATTCTGTTAAATACTATCAGAATCGGCATGTGGTCGATACGTCCTATTAGTCAAGCAAGATTGGAGATGCTTTCGATCTTAGTGTTTTAAATAAATGGAAGCTCGTGAGCTCATACGTAGAGCTGGACTTTGGGGGATGAAAAAGAGGAGATGGACCAGATGGTTCACGAGAGGATTCCACGACCTCCTCAAAGTGAATTGTTTTTGTCACGGACGTAATTTTGTGCTGAAGAAAAATAAATTGATGGGTATTTCTCATAGGTCCACAGACATAGGGTGATGAACTGCAAAGCCTTACTTCTTTTAGCAAGATCCCGTAAGAGAGCATAACAAAAAATCAAATTATTGACTAGCTTTTGCTATATGTCCCTTGGTTAATTTTAAGGTCCTTTCTTTTGGGTGAAGACAACTCTAGTTATTGGGTTTATTAGAGAGCCTGCCAGTGTATGTGTGGTACCAAAATAGTGAGTGAAGTTGATGAGAGTGTTCACTTATTCTTTCACTTATTGGTGCCATGGCTGCGGAGTCATGGCAGGCAAAACTGCTTCAAGCTCCAGGCTCCAACATAATCGGTATGTTAGAGGTGAAACTAGCTACCTGTTTAACCAATTCAAGAGCTTCATCATAAAGGTTTATGGATTTACATTTATATGTCAGACGTGCCAAAAAAAAAGATGTATCTGTGACCGATGTTGCAGAAATTTGAGCATTGGAAACGAAAAGCAGGAGACGAGATTATGGTGACTGGATGAGGAAGATAATTCCGAGATTTATATATTATTAGAAAGCAGGTGTCTGGGATCCTTTTTTTGGTTTGATGATGATCTTGCTCTGTTTTCTGTTTTGACATGGTGTGAATGTGCTATTCTTGCTTACTCTGATTTGCTTTGCTTTTGGAAGGAGCTCTCTTTTACTTGGCTAAATTGTTCAGTGTAAGAGGTGGATTAATAGGCATTTCGTAGTTATTATGAATTCAAAATTTTTGTAGATATGATCACAATAATTAAAATTTGAATGTTGGGAATAATTCCTCGATGTTCATGTTCCGGCAAAATCCAAATGCACAAAGACAAGAAACCCAACACCCATTTCTTATCCATCTCACTTGAAAGTTACCCTCACCAACAATGCAGTCTCCTTGTTTCACTGTGCCATGGCAGATTTACCATTGGTAGTGGCAGTTACAGGATCTCCATTATGACCTTCTTCGAACATCTTGGTGATCCTCTCGATCGGAATCATCGGCAGGTACGACGCCACGGCGTACCCCCTCTCCTCGATGTAACAAATCACTTGGTTGTACTTCTCCGACCCGTACGCCGCCGTAGGGACTGCAATCTCGGCCACCTGCGGGAACAGCGGCAGCCGATTCAGTGTCTGCCAAGCTGACACCGCGTACTGCTCCGCCACTGGCTCGTAACTCTCGTAAAGTTCCTTAGCCGTCGGCTCGTACTTGGCCAACACGCTCCTTGTGATGCTTTTTGCCGCGTCCACCACGCCGACGCGATGCACCTCGTTGGCTACGGCTTTGGCATGGTTACCGGCCTGCTTCACCAGTGACGGCACGTGTTTGTCCACCTCCTTTAATGACTCGTCCACCTGCAAGTTCGTACTCCACCATGTTTAACCAAAACGAAAAAGTTTTAACCATCAAACAGATGTAAGAGACAGCCGGGGAACTCAATGCATGCCGTTGGATATGGACCTTGCGGTCGAGGAACTTGAGGAGCTCGAAAGGAACGTCATGGAATTTCTCGTAAACCGGTCCGATTACAGTTTTCACCGTTCCTTCGACGGTTTGCACTCCTGGCCTCAGCGGACCAGAGTTCTCCTTGGCGCACTCGTAGAGGCTCGAGAAGCAAACCGCTATGTAGATCGCAGCAACTTGCACGAATTCAAGATGCTTGAGCTTCTTCTCGTCGTGATCTTCCATCTTCCAAATCGAAAATTAAGTTAAAAACAAACAGTCAACAAGCAGAAGAAATCTCATTACAGGTGACATCAAACTAAGAAAATGGAGGAGAGTGGAGAAGAATCAAGGTCCGGAAAAGAAATAAAAGTGCATGAATGCTTACGGTTTCAGCTTGTTGCTGTTTGGCCTCTTCGGCCATGCGTGTTTCCGCGATAATGTTTAGGAATTCTCGGATTGAACGAGAGGAGAAGCAGAGCTTGGGTTGATATGTAACACGGACGATGGCTCATCCTTTAATAGCGGAAAACAGTCACAGGCGGCGAGTCTCCGCGATCATCTGCGCAGTAGATTTTTTCCGCCACGTGGCGATTGATGAGGCGGTTGATGGTACCAAATGTATTCAAAATCTGATGCCGGAGATTGATCAGTGACGACACGTGGAGACGGGAGGAGAATGTGATGATACCAAGAGAGGCATGGACACGTGTCATGTTTTGGTGGGGCTGTCATCTGTACGTGTCGAGACGTGAGGGTAGGATTAGATAACTATTCTCTGCATGGGATTGATAGGTACGAATTTCCATGGGCACGAGGTCCAAGGTAGATGGGTGGTGGTGGTGTACGTCATTCTCTTTCGAAAAAGAAAGAGAAGCGGGCGCGTGAAGAGTGAAAGTTTACGGGGTTCAAAGTCTGATTGGATGACTCATACGCGAAGATTCATTAATGTTTGGTATGCTTGTAAAGTTTATGAATATTTAAATTTAATTATATTTAAATAATAGTTTATTAATAATTATTTTTATTTAAATTAATAAAATAGTATGATTATATATTTAAATAATTTTTTATTTTATATAACATTAAAAAAATATAATATTAAATATATTATATATATAATTAAAATATTATATACAATTAAATATATAAATATAATATAATTAAATATATTATATATATGTATATATAATTAAAAATATAAATACATAAATATAATTAAATATATAAATATATATAATATTTTGAAAAGAAGAATAAGGATATAAGAAAACGTGTTGGGTAGAAAAAATTAAAGAGAATGGTACTGTTGTAAATAATAAAAAATATTAAAGATATAAAATTAAAAAATTATTAAATTATCATAAAATTATTAGATCGATAATTTAAAAAAATAAAAAAAATTATAATTTTAAAAATCATAATTTAATTATAAAAAAATTATACTATTATTATTGAATCATCATTTAAACAATATCTAAAGAATATGAGAAGAGCGACAAAATTTATTTAATTAAATTAAATTTAAATAATTTCTAAAATTAAAAAGTAAAATTTTACACTTACCACCCATT
>NW_019014683.1:1397953-1411431 GCF_000150535.2 Carica papaya | reverse complement strand
GACATTCCCACCGGACTGAAAACAAAATCGGGTCGAATAATTGATTCGGGTCGAACCCTAAGCCCAAAATTGACCGTCATCCAGAAGAAAAAGACCATTTTGGCGCTAGCGAACCAAGGAAAAGGGAAAAACCAGTGAGGAAGATTAACAGGCATTCATAAAACAGATTCTGGTAATTTCAATGGATGATCGCGAGGAACTTTTCAAGGCGGTGTTCGGCGAATCATCAGACAGCGAGGACGACCGGAATCAGCGAGAAGACCAGGAAGAACACCGACTAGCCGTTGATTCACCGGACTATAATCGATCTCAGCCAAATTTGACTCAAAATCACGAACCTGTCTGGGAGCAAGTGAGGGAGATAACTGGATTGTGGCTGTGCAGAAACTTCCTCTCCCCTCAGCAACAATCTTCGTTGCTCGCGGCCGTCCAAGAAGGTGAGTTTTCGCTCTCCCTTCTCGATCTCTGCTAAAATGGTGGTGGACTCGCCCTAGAAGAGTTTGATTCTGTACTAATGTTTATCCTCCATTGACATGTCATGACAGAGGGGTGGTTCACGGAAGAATCTCACAATCAGGTACTAGGTTGCTCAAGAGTTTGGAGAAATGATTTCAAAGGTGTTTATAGTACTGTTTGTGATTCTCTAATGGACATCGTTTTTTATCTGTTTTTCAAGGCTATGAGGTTCGGAGATCTTCCTCCGTGGGCAACTGAACTTTCTAAACTTATTGTCAAAGCGGTGCTATGGGGTAATCTGGACATGGTTAGCAGTGATAGCGAAGACATGATTTCCATATTTCCATCAGCTTTATTGCGCAGAGAACCACTGTTTGATCAACTGATCGTAAACTTATACCAACCAGGTGAGGTGGGATTTCTCTTTTTGCGTTTATAATGCATAATAATTTAAACAAAGCTTCATTATGTCATAGATCAATTATTAACATCCACACACTTTATATTGGCTGTTGGTAATCATGGCATTTGTTAGATTAAGCTAATTAGTAATCAAATTGAACTGTCTATGGGCTCAGGTCTAAGTTTTGGTTTTTGGATAAAGCATATGTGTATTCTGGAAGACTTCCACACGTTCTTGAGTATTCCGGGGAAGTCTATTACATTTTCTCGAGTTATCATTTTTAATATTAGTCATTAGTTGTACATAATCTGCTGTGTATTGCACTAGCCTCTGTATTATGTGTTAGTGCCACTGTGATGTGAGTTGTAGCTCAGGTAAAGTTTTGGTATTTGATTTAATCGAAAGCTTCTTTATTTCTCTCTTTGGAATGACCTGGAAAAGTGGCATGGGGAGGAGGCCGAAGAACTTCCTTCTCGGCTGGGGATCTGAGAAGATGGCTGGGGAACTCGCTCTTCTTGTGGCGCATAAAATAACTGTTTGCCATAAGTTTGCTTCTTATCATGGGATTCTCAATGGTTGAAACCCTTATTCACGCTGTCTCCAAACTTAAAAAACAAATCATGACCACTTTCATAGAAAAAATTGTTTGAAAGCAAAATGGTCCAGGTGTTGTTGGAAGTCAGCAAATGATTGCAGTACAATCTGTAAGAAACTGTTCATCCTTAAAAGCTTCCAACTGTGATTGTAATGTTATGCTGAATATTCTTTTGATTTTGGTTTTCTCTTAATTTTCAACATAAAGAGAAGGCTCTAGTTGTAAAATTGAGTTGTTGGATAATGAAATTTTGCAGATGGCTCAATAAGTACATTGCAGAACCCGATTAAATTCTAATGCACTCTCACTTTATTGTTGTTCTTGCTTTGATCCATTTCTATGTTGTTGCATCAGATAAGAACTCGTCAACCAGTGGTAACTTAATATTTTTATCTTGCATATCTTGCCTTGCTACCTTCTTGGAAGTCGGCAAATGATTGCAGTAGGATCTATCAGAAACTGTTCATCCTTAGGAAGCTTCCAACTGTGGTCGTAATGTTATGCTGAATATTCTTTTGATTTTGGTTTTCTCCTTTATTCACAATATAAAGAGAAGGCCCTAGTTGTGAAATTGAGTTGTCGGACGGTGAAAATTTTGCAGATGGCTCAATAATTACGTTGCAGAACCCCATTAAATTCTAATATATTCTCGCCTTATTGTTGTTTTTACTTTGATCCATTTGTGTGTTGTGGCATCAGATAATCATCAACTACTGGTAAGTTTATATTTTTATCTTGCATATCTTGTCCTGCTACCTTATTTTATTAGTATGTTCTTCTTTATTTGTTTGTGCCATCATGTTGTTAGATTGAATATTCGATTTAGTTCTTGTTCATGTTAGACTAATTTGCCTGTATTACCATTCCATGCTAAAAGTTTTTGCATATTGGAAGGTAACGTAAGTGTGGCATATATATGTTGATTGGACATGCAGGGAATCCGTGCGCATGTTGACCTAATGCGTTTTGAAGATGGCATTGCCATTGTGTCCCTGGAGTCCTCCTGTGTGATGCATTTCTCACGAGTTGGAGAAGAGTGTGAGAATGACATTGTTGTGGAGCAAGCAGCAGGAAATGGTCCAGCCACGGCGAAGATTCCAGTTTACTTGACTGCGGGATCTCTAGTTGTAATGTCTGGAGAAGCTCGGTATCTTTGGAAACACGAGATAAATCGCAAGCCAGGATTTCAGATCTGGAAGGGCCAAGAATTGCATCAGAAACAAAGAATCTCCATAACCCTGAGAAAGCTATGCCAATTCGAGTAATTACACTCTATCTGTCTGCCCGATTGAGAGCATTTTAGCAATTGCAGTAAAATATATAGATTTTATGCGGATTTACAGGTCGGAAATAGGTGCAATGGAAATGATTTTTTCGTTAGTTTGGAGAAGAATACGAAGAAATGAAATTTTTTGAAGAACTACGAAAAATATGTTAATTGAATTTGGTTTGACAATATGTTGAGGACTAACAAGTGAGATTAATATTTTGTTGAATCTTAGGATTTTATGTACTTTAACTGGCTTCCTGTTTCTCAAAATTTGAACAGAGACCAGGGTTATATTTAGATTTAAAATTTTTTATAATTTATTTAAAATTGATTTTTAACCTTTCTCAAAATTATAATTCAATTTTAAAAGTAACAAATTTGAAAATAAAGTTTAAGTCTCTTTATAATATTTATAAGAGAATTAAAAAAAAAAAAAACTTCTTTGGAATAAAATTAAAATACTAACTTAGTCTGAAATAATGTCCATCCACTGCATGTGTTGCTAATGGTCAAGAATGTTCTAAGAAAATAGCTATATAATATATATATATATATACATATAAATCTTAATTTACTCCCAAAAGAATATCAGATATCCATTTTATATAATTGAAACTTTATACATCTGATATGACGAAATGAGATTTCACAATTTTAAAAAATCAAATATTAGATGGCCACCTCTCTTTGTCTGTACATAACCAACATGGCATATGGGGGGATTAGATACTTTAAGATTGTGTGATTATGTAATATTAAAATACTTATAAAAATAATATTAATAAATACACTTATAATTCTTTTCTTTTTAATTTTGAAAAATATAAAATTTTCACTGTGGTATGCACAAATATGAGAATAAATCTTTCCTTGCAAATTTAAGTTTAGTCCATGATATATCTAACGTATTTAATATTTTTTTTTAAATATTTTATAATAAGTTAGATGCTGTTAATAATTAATTATATAATTAAAAAGTAAATAATGTTTTAATGTTAATATTTGATATGCCTAATATATTATTAATAAAAATCTTTGGCACGGCTGGGCCCGGACGGTCCCACCCAACCACCGCGAACAAATTGTTCAATCTATTCGTCTCGTGAAATGGGCCCCACGCTTGATGAACGGCTGAGATTTATTCCGACGATCGCACCGGGCATAATCACGCGTGAGTGAAATAACCGATGTTAAAAAATGGTCAGTAAAACGACATCGTGCTGATCAGGAACTCAAAGCTACAAGTGTGTGTCGTTTTAACATCACCGTCCCATGTCCGAAACCAAAATATGCTCGTCCATCTCGTCTCTGTAACTGAGCTGGTTGCTACGTAACAAAACGCGTATGGCTTCCTAATCTTTTATTATTATTATTACTATTATTATTGTTTTCTTTTGAAATTTTCCAGGAAAATTACCCAGAAAGGGAAAAAGAATAATTATTATATCTTTTTGGTACTAAATAAATTATTTTGCAAAAATATTAAACCCTCCTTCTTCCCTTTCTCTGAGATCCGAGACAGGCCGAGGTCCTTGCTTGGAGAAAAAGAGGAAACAGAAGCAATCGGACGGGAAATGATAGAGAAGTTCTTGGGAGCTCACAGATCTCGGAGGATCCACAGAGCTATGCGCCACTGCAAGGTGACGGCGATTTGTCTCGTCCTCACCGTCGTCGTCTTACGTGGTACGATCGGCGCCGGGAAGTTCGGCACGCCGGAGCAGGACTTTATCGAGATTCGCGACCATTTCTACTCCCGCAAGCGCGCCGAGCCGCATCGGGTTCTGGAGGAGGTTCAAACGACGTCGTCTTCCTCCGACGATTCTTCTTCTGTGTCCTCCGGGACGAATAATTACGAGACGTTTGATATCAACAAGATATTTGTCGACGAAGGGTCCGACGAGAAACCCGACCCGAATAAGCCGTACACTCTCGGACCTAGAATATCCGACTGGGACGAGCAGAGATCCGAATGGCTGAAGCAAAACCCTCAGTTCCCCAATTTTATCGGACCCAATAAGCCCCGGGTCTTACTGGTTACTGGGTCAGCGCCAAAACCGTGCGAGAACCCCGTTGGTGATCACTACCTCCTGAAATCGATCAAGAACAAGATTGATTACTGCAGGCTACATGGGATCGAGATCTTCTACAATATGGCGCTTCTTGATGCGGAGATGGCTGGATTCTGGGCGAAGCTGCCGTTGATTCGCAAGCTGTTGTTGTCTCACCCAGAAGTGGAGTTCCTCTGGTGGATGGACAGTGACGCTATGTTCACAGACATGGCTTTTGAGCTGCCATGGGAGAGGTACAAGGATTCAAACCTCGTGCTGCACGGATGGAACGAGATGGTTTACGATCAGAAGAACTGGATTGGGTTGAACACGGGAAGTTTCCTTTTGAGGAATGGGCAGTGGGCGTTGGACATTCTCGACGCCTGGGCACCCATGGGTCCGAAAGGGAAGATTAGAGAAGAAGCAGGGAAGATTCTAACTCGAGAGCTCAAAGACAGGCCGGTTTTCGAAGCTGATGACCAGTCTGCAATGGTTTATTTACTGGCGACACAGAGAGACAAATGGGGAGACAAAGTATACTTAGAAAATGCCTATTACTTGCACGGCTACTGGGGAATTTTGGTGGATAGATACGAGGAAATGATCGAGAATTATCATCCGGGTCTGGGTGATCACAGGTGGCCATTGGTGACCCACTTCGTGGGTTGCAAGCCTTGTGGGAAATTCGGGGATTACCCAGTTGAGAGATGCTTGCGGCAAATGGACAGAGCCTTCAATTTTGGCGACAACCAGATTCTTCAGATTTATGGGTTCACCCACAAGTCTCTAGCTAGCAGGCGGGTCAAGAGAGTCCGAAATGAGACTAGCAACCCGCTTGAGGTTAAAGATGAACTTGGATTGCTTCATCCAGCGTTTAAAGCTGTTAAGGTATCTTCAGCTTGATTGCGTTTTTTGTTTTTGGTCTTTTTCTTTCGGTGTTACTCATTAGTAAGATATATAAAAAGTTGGAAGCTTCTTCTTCTTCCTCCTTGTGTATGCAGTTGTTATCTGTGTTGGTACTAGTACTTAGGTCTGGAGATAGTATTCTTTTGTTCCTTATCTGCTTTCTTACTTTATAAATTTGTAATGATTTCCGAAGGAAAATAGAGGATTTACTCCTTTTCAATCTTGTAGCCTTTTGTGATATTGGATGCAGTGAGACATTGCTGATACTTTTCTTTATACTCTTACTTGCCACCATGCAAAAGCACTTTAATTGCTCAACTAAGTTTTGAAATCTTTTACGGTCGCATAAACGTTCATCCACGATTTTCATAGCTTGTTCTTGAGATGTGATCGGGGTAGTGGCGGGTGCATCAGTTTTTATGCTTAAAAATGTCTGATGATCTCGCCTGAACGGCCCCTAACAATGACAATGTGTTTGGTGGGTTACTTTTTAGAGCAAAAGCAGTGGGTGCTTTAGAGCAAAAGCGGTGAAGGAAGTGTGCGAGTGCTTTTTGTTTTCTATGCTTAAAGATGTTAGATGATCTCAAGGGAACAGCTCTTAACATTAATCTAGTTGTTAAGAGTTTTTTCTTTTTAAAGAAATTTTAGAGTGAAAAGTGGGTGAAGTAAAGCTGGGTTTTATAATAACCCTGTTGACAGTTTTTCAAGAGAATGAGAATTAAGCAAGAATTCATTGAACTCTCTTAACTCTCAATTAAACAGCTTTTCAAATTTGAGAATTGGGGGGTTCTCATAATCTATTTGAACAGTGAATTTCTTGTAGGATATGTAACAGATTTCTACTCTGTTTTATTCCCTTTAACCAGAAAGATATGATTGAAAACTTTCCAAGAAGGTTTGATCACAACTCTTGTTTTACTTTATTCTGTTCCACCTTCATCTTGAGACTCCTAAATATGGTGGAAATTTCCTTGTTCTTGGGGTTTGTGGATTTTTCTCACCCTTCATGCGGCGTCCTGTTATGTGGCTTGCTCGGAGTTCCTCCTCGGATATTTGTCCCTGTTGTTGCTAGAATCCGAGCCCGGTCATTTTATAAACGGTTTTTGAGTTTCATCTCTATTTTCCGGCTGCTACGATCTTGGATCTTGTTATTTGCCCTGTTATAATACCTAGTGTCTGAACTTTTGTTCATGGTGTCAACAATTTTGACGAAACTTAAAAGAGCTAAACTACTTTTCCGATTGCGGGATTGCTCTCCCTCCTGCTCAACAATGGTGTTTTCTTTTTTTCTTTAGCTTGCTCTTCATTGTTCATTAAATATTATGCCATAAACTTTGCCCTGTTCGAGTCGAAACTTCAGATTTGAATGGAACTTATATATGTCTTTTATGGGAAGTTGTGATGTATACATATTAAATGTATGTAAGTAAGTGTTACAAGGGTTGAGAAAATGAATTGAACCAAGAGAGAGAGCTAAAGAGTGTTATATAATATGTTGTTAAATTTCAAGTGCTGGTTTTAGAGAGTGAATTAAAAGGTACTCTTTTTTTACTAATTGTAGTAGTAACTAAGGCCATGTTTGGGCAGGTACATTTTTTTGTGAAGTTTATTTCAAAATGTATGTTTCCATTCTTGAGATAATTCTAAGTGGAATTAAAAGACTATTTACTTTTAACTTAATTTAATATCCTGAAATTTAGAATATATTTTTTCCTTAATTTTTGTAATTCTGAAATTTTTGGATCATTTTTAGAGATTGAAATATTAAAAAACTTTTTTTCAAACGCTTAAACTTCAATTTAAACAAGTCCAAACAAACAAGGCCTAAGAACTTTGGACGAACGCTTCTACTGTTTCACATAAAAGCAAGCTTCAGATTTATTGTAGACAATACTGCGGCCCATGCCAAACTAGCCTTAACCAAATCAGCCGCAACCGGGTTCATGGGTCTAACCACCCGGAAACACCCGACCAAATTCGCTATCATAGCCGCGCACAGCCCCAGCCCGACCCAAGTCGCTCCGACCCGAAGCACAACCGGACTCCAAGCCAGGGTCAACCCAAGCTGAGCCAAGTAAAGCCAGAAGGCGGCGGGTTTCTCGTGGAAGCCGCCTTCAGCCCAGATGAGCCAAGCCGATAGATTCATAAAGCAAGTCGACGCCACGCACGTCGCATGCAGCAGCCAAATAGGCGGGAACCAAAACGGCGTCGTGTCCTTCCCGTAGCCGCCGTTTCTTGACGACCCGAATAAGTAGGTGGTGGAGAGGGTGACGGAGAGAGGAAGCAGGACGGCTAGGGAGAGTGATTTAAGACCGCGTTTGGCCAAAGCCGTTCTTTTTTCTTCCTTTTTCCGTTTATCGACAGTAGCAGAGTCGTCGTCGTCGTCCTTTTTGTGATCGTCGTCCGGCGAGATGGCGGTGGTGGGGGAATCATGATCTCTCTGCACGCGATGTTTGAGTTCTTGGGTATCCATGAAGTAACAGGAAAAAAGTGAGACGGGGACAGAATTTTGGGGAGGGAGGACGAAAGTAAGGAGGGTTTTTAATCTTGTCTGGCTGATGATTCTGTTTGGGAAGAAGGAAAAAAGAAAGACACGTGGGCGTAGGAGATGGAAGATGGTGGACACTGACGTGTTATATATATATGCAAAAGACGTGTGTTCATTGCATGTATAGTTTGATTCACGATATGCTCGTTGTTATTGGTTTACAGGATAAGATTGATCGGTATAATGGCCGTGAAATATATACGTATACATGTACATATATACGTGTTAAGCAGAGGAGGGAGGAGGAAGAGACTGTTGTGTACAGCCGCAGCTTCTTACACGCGTCTACGTGCATGGGAAATTCAGAAACCATTAATTCATGCAAGGTTACATTAAATTATGATTTTAAGCTCGTAATTATTTCTCCTATAATTTAATTTTCAATTTTTTTTTTGTATAATTTCGTAAAAAATGATCTAAATTATGCCCAGATCCTTCTTATTATCATACAATTTAAAAGATTTTATAAATTATAATAAAATTAATTAATTCAATAAGAAATTTAAAATAAAAATAATGACATTAACCTAATCGAAGTGTGTTACTGGGCCTGGGATAAGCTTTCCAGCAAGTAGGTCAATGGGCCATCACTGATCTGCAAGAAAAAAATTCGTGGTTTTATTTTATTTCTTTATTATTATTATTATTTTAATTTTAATTTGTAGTTTTTAGTTTTTCAATTGAAACTCTTCTCGATCTGAAGAACTGAACCATGTAGGAAAGTATGATCAACTAAAGTATAGTAAACGAGAATCGATGGCGGTCTCCTCGTCGTCTTCAACTCCGGTAAGAGTTAAACGTGTTCGTAACCATGGAGCTGGTTCTCCAATGTTTTCCAAACTTGTCAGAAACCCCAAATTACTCTTCGCTTTCGCGCTAATTCTCGCCGATGTCATTTTAGTAGCTCTCATCATCGCCTATGTCCCTTGTAAGATCAACTCATTATTCACTTTCCTTCTCCGGGTCTCTCAGATTGTAGTCATTACAATGTGATTGTTCGTTCTGTTATTGTTTTCAATTTTTGCAGATACAAAGATAGATTGGGATGCTTATATGTCACAGGTGCGGGGCTTTTGTCTAGGCTTATGTTTTTTCTTTTTTTTTTTCCTTAAATTTTATTTATGTGAATTTGGTGTAATCAACAATCAGGTAAGCGGGTTTCTCGGGGGAGAAAGGGATTACATCAACTTGAAAGGTGATACAGGTCCTCTGGTTTATCCAGCTGGGTTTCTCTATGTTTATTCTGCGATTCAGTATGTTACAGGAGGAGAGGTTTATGCAGCTCAGGTAATTTAATTCAATCTCGTTTTCTTTACTCTGATACTGGTAATTACATCACCAGTCTTTCCCTATATCAGTGCTTGGTAGAAGGTCTAAAGAAGACCCATTTTTAGGGAAATTTCGAGTAAAACTAGTGGAAGTTATACTTGTAGGATTGATCTTGGATGAAAGTTTGCAAAATCATTTGATTCTTTGAAATGGGTTTGGTTTACTAGGTTAATTTTTCTGGGTTGATTAGTCTAGTTTCCCATTACGGAGTGCTTTACTCTTGAGGATCTTTCTTGTGAAGAAATGTAATGATAGAAAATTCTCACGCTTCCAGAATGAGAGAATTTTAATTTTGCATGGTAGATATACTAAAGGGACAATTTTCTCATTGTCTAGTAGTAGTAATCGTTTATAATTGTCTTTTTGGTCTTTCCTTGCGCTTATGGTTAGACCTGAACTATCATCTCATGGTTTGTATTTTCCTTTTCTTTGTTTGACTGCAGATATTGTTTGGCACTCTGTACATCATAAATCTCGGAATAATCTTATTCATTTATTTGAAGACTGATGTGGTACAAAACTTTTTCCCTTTGTTTTCCCTTTTGTGGCTGTTATCTAGCCATTAACGAATTGCATGTGAAATTGCATGATGAAATTGGTTCAATCTTTTAAGAGCATCTAAGGGCGTAGGATAAGAGGAAATACAAGGGAAAAGAGGATGTCTTAGACAGCGATTTACTAATGCTAATTGCTTCTTAGCAAAACAATGGAGAAGAAATTGTTAATCATGGTATTTCTAATTGTTTTGTCGTCTTGTCTCATGCCTTTAACGATGTGTTAATGAGTCTCTGGAGCTTGTAAAAGAGGCGTGCCTCTTATATCCTAGACCTCTAGGTTTCTCTTCAAATTTCTGCTTAGTTTTCTAGAATTTCTACGATTTTCATTGCTTATTTGGAGTTGCTATTACAGATGCAAGTTGGGTGTTTTGTTGCCATTTGAAAGATTGAGCCTGAAGTGTGTGTCATAAGGCTCTTACATCTATTATAACTGCTGTATCTATCAAAGGTTACATCAGGTCCTGTTTCAAGTGAATTGTCACTCTAGCAAATCAATATCTTAATCAAATTTTCTCTATGTTTTCTTTTGAATGTTGTCATGCATTATTTTTAAACTTTACTTTTGCATTATCTTCCTTTATTCCTTAAATGACTTGCAGCTTCCGTGGTGGGCTCTTAGTCTGCTTTGTTTGTCGAAAAGAATACACTCAATCTTCGTGCTTCGTCTATTCAATGATTGTTGTGCCATGACACTCCTTCATGCTGCATTGGCCTGCCTTCTCTGCCGGAAGTGGCATCTGGGGTTGATTATTTTCAGGTTGTACTTTTGCTTTTGTTTTTCATATATTTGATACTAGATATGATGTCTTAACTTCTCTGCTTCATATGGATAGTGGGGCTGTTTCAATAAAGATGAATGTTCTACTCTATGCTCCACCTTTACTACTTCTGTTGTTGAAGGTATATTGAATTCTATCTACTATATCTAGTGAAGTATATCCATGATGGAGATTTCTCACCCAATAAATTATGTACAGGTCATGAATATTGGTGGGGTGATCTCAGCTTTAGCTGGTGCAGCACTTGTACAGGTGTCAAATTGATCCTTCCCATTTTTGTTTCTGTGGAAAGTAATCATCTGAAAATGAATGAAAAGTTTCTTGGACATTTGGCTTCTTTGACATTTAATTTGCTGAACTTTTTTTTGTTTAGGAAAAATGCTTGACAGAGTATTTACTTAGCATTCAGAATTTGGAATCTGCTTTTATCTATTTATTGTAGTCTTATACATGATGTTTTGACGTGAGTTGCATTGCTATTGCAACTGATGTTCTCTGAAGGGGCGTAGCCCATCCAATTTAGTTGTTCATCCCCATTCTCAGTGAATAATTCTGCAGATTCTACTGGGCTTGCCCTTTTTAACATCACATCCCATTGCATATATATCAAGAGCCTTCAATCTTGGACGCGTATTCATTCATTTCTGGTATCCTCCTTTTCACTTTATTTTTCTGTAAAATTTTGAATCCGTATCATTTATGGGGATTTGATGTCAAGTATAAATCAACAAACAAGGATAAAACTGATTTATGTTGGTTTCGATTTAGATCTTCATTGGTGGAAATTTTCTGCTACAAATTTATTTTTAATAACATGTTTTTATTTTGTAATGTTTGTGCCTCATAAGCACTGGCATTATTACATCTAGAGCTACTTGAGATCATCTAAACAATAGCCCTCAGCCCTTGGAATTTTCTTGAATTAAGACTACATCTGGGAATATTTCTGTTCATTTGTTCAAAAATCCAATATGCTTATATAAAGAAAATGAATTTAATTTCCTGGTAAGTCAGTTCCAAGATATGCGGTTATGTTTGGTCCTTAATCACTAAACAAACGTAGATATGGTGCGTGTACAACAATCTGATGCACATATTTACGATCATAAAACTAAAATCCTGAGTGTGACAAGTATGCATTCTTTGGGAGTCTGACTGAATTAAGGGTCCATAACCTTCTCTTTACGACTGCAGTTAACAATAGAGACGCAAAACAATCATATTTTCAAATAGTAATTTTGTGGAAATCCATGGCCATCTGTAATAGTGGATTATCCCAACTGTGCTTTTCAGGAATGTTTTTAAGTGGTTAAGATTGATAATTGTAATTTATGATTTCTGGTGGTTGTTCTCTAGTTTCACCTGTTTAATCTGACCTTCTTAACATTGAAAGTTTTTTTTAGCTGTATCCTTTTGTGGATAGAGTAATTTTTTTGCATATATAGGCTGACATAGGTCTTTAGTGTGATGCTGCTACATAATGGTCGCATTGTGAGTCTGGCACATCATGGAGTAACTATTGTAATTGGCTTTACAGCTGATCTCTTTGATTTTTGGGGAAACATAATGTTTACTCTATTCTTTCAGGTCTGTTAATTTCAAGTTTGTACCTGAATCAGTTTTTGTTTCAAAGGAATTTGCGGTCTTCTTGCTTATTACTCACCTCACGTTACTTGCCACTTTTGCTCATTATAGATGGTGCAAGTAAGTAAAAAGGCTTGAGTTCCCCACAGTATATTTGTCATTGATAATTGAGCATCAGGTTATGGGATTTAGGGAAACTATTAGTCTTGTTTGTGATGGCACATTAAATTCCAATTACAAACTATGTGAATATCAGCATTGATATTGTTCTATCTTTTGGGTAAAGTTATTGGATAAATTATAAAGCATGATTCTTATGGGAATGATTGTTTTGACGGTTTAAAGTTGATACGGGCATTCCCTGCGTGAAGAAAACTACAGGGAAAATGCTCTTTTAATGCCAAGATCAATGGTTCTGGTGTCCGTTAACTTGTAGGCATGAAGGAGGGCTGCTCAGATTTTTGTATTCAAGAGACTTCTCTGTGAAGCTAACATCTTCTCTGTCAAGTTCCTCAAGGATTCTTAAGGAAGAGCGTATGTTGTTATCCTCTCAAAGGATATCTGAAATGTCCATGCTGTTTGACTTCAGTTGTTAGTCTCTCCTCTGCTTCTCCTTTTCTTTTACTGGGATGCTAAATATGCATATCTTTCATCTTTCAGATATCTTGACGACTATGTTTGTTGGGAACTTCATTGGCATCATTTGTGCCCGCTCGCTGCATTATCAATTCTACTCATGGTATGTACCTTACGACAGTCATTGATCAAATGCTTACGACAGTAATTGTACCTTAAACTAAACTATCTGTAATTTGTACTTTGGTGTGGTCTATGCATTCTTAAATAAAAGAAACTGAGGAGTGACATTCGGCCGACCTGTTTAATTCGCTACTCATAGGGATGTTGGGAGAAAATTTACAAATTTGTAAGGGTTAAAAAAAGAAAGGTATTTGTTGTTGTATAGCTTCTAGATGTGGAAAGCCTTGGTTTTGATTTTGAAAAG
>NW_019014683.1:1344782-1358133 GCF_000150535.2 Carica papaya | reverse complement strand
TAGAATCTTAATTTATTGAAAAAGTGAATATATTTTGTGATGGGGTATGTGTGTATGTGCACACCTTACACAAATATTATGTCATTTTCCAAGGATTTAAGAATATACAAGCTAGGTTTTTAATTTGGAAGAAGATGTTATATGTGTGTGTGTGTGTGTGTGTATATATATATATGTGATACGTATAGATATGTATGATCTCTTTCCATATAACATAAAAAAAAAAAGTATAATTCAACGTGAATATTCCACTTTCGATGAAAAAAGAAGATAAAGCAATAGATGATTTTGTGATCGATACTTTCAAAGCCTCTACTTTTATTAGCATTAAAGCAAGCTCACGGGTGAAGAAATTATTGCTTAATTACTTTTCTTTAGTAATTAATTAATTATTTTTAATAAATTATTATATGTTTTATAAACACATAATTTAGTTCGAATCAAACATTATAATATAATGAGAGAGCATTAATCATACGATCATAAAGTTATTAATTATTAATACCCATTAATTTACAAATTTTGATTTTTAAAAAAAAAATCAAAAACACGGAATTTTTCATTAAATTTTTTAAAAAATAAATTGATAAAAGTGACTTAATTTTTAAGGTATTGTAAAAATTAGACACCATAAACTAAAAATTCATAGTGAAGTTATCTAAAGCCCTTTAAAAAGAGAGAAAAGACTTAGCTTTTATATATGTTCGATGTGGGATCCTCCATGAAAGCAAAAGATTAAAAGACATGCATCATATGTTTTAACCAAAGTAATTGGTTACTTTCCTAAAAGATGACTTTTAAGCATTTCCCATATCTAAAAACTAATAATAAAATACAAAGAGGCATAAAATATTTTACCACACGTGTGTGTGTGTGTGTGTGTATATATACATATATATGGATAATTAGTGTGAATTTAAATGTAATGTTTGAATAAAAAAATATATTGAATTTATTTTTCGGATTAATTTGCATGCCTAATCTTCTTAATATTATTTGATATTACGTATGTTTTCAATTTATATGATTTTCAAATGAAATTATTGAAGTCAAATTGTGCTTGTTGCCCATTTAGAGTTAAACCCATCACATATATACATATATATATATATATATACAAAAACTCCAAATGGAATTTTTTATTTTTGAGTTTTATCATTTTTTTTTTGAATTTTGATAAAATATTATAATATTAAAAAGAAAAAAAATCATGAAGGAATAAAGAGAGAAAAACAAAAGGCTTCTTTACACATAGGAGAGAAGAAAGTGAAGAGATTTTTTTTTTTAGATAATACCAAAAAAAAAATTAAACTTAAAATGAAACTAATTATAAACCCAAATAAATTTTTTAAAAAAGAAAATAAATTAACTAATACTTTTAGAAACTCCACAACCCCATAATTAATTATCTTTTTTTTTTCCACTAATTATTTTTTCCCTTCTGATTTTACAAAATTAATCTCCCTCTCCCTCCCTCCTCCCCCATTAAAAGCATAATTACGTATTTATATAATTAATAACTAAATATATATTTTACATTATGGAGCATGAACTTCCATCATAATCCTCGTAGTCCTCGTCCTGGCTGTACTTAGTAATCGGATCGGACGGTAGAGGAGTCATGTAGCGAATAGGGCGAGCGTCCGCATTGGTGACATGCACATGATCGGGGGTATAGTGCAAGTTACTTACAGTAGGGTAAACCGTACTGTAACTCACCCCATATATTGGCGGCACATAATACACTGGGGAATAGGGATATATCGGCGGAAGTGAAGGCGCGAGATCCGTTGATGAAACCGGACGTGGGCCAGGATCCGGTGCCGCAGAGGCCGGAGGAGCTGATCCGGTAGGTGCGGGTGCTTGGCCGGAATTATTATCTGCCTGGACTTTATCAGTATTACTACCATTTTGCCCCTTTTTATTCTTCTTTTTGCTACCACCTTCTCCGGTACTAGTGTCCTGGCCTTTATCGCCGCCGGCTTTGTCTGTCGCCGGAGATTTCTCGCCATTACTTCCGGCGTCGTTTTGTTCGCCATTTTGGGGCTTCTGTGCTGAGGGCTGTTGACGTTCGTCCTTGTCGCCAGCAGCGTTTTGCTGCTTGCCATCTTTAGAGTTGTTTTGCTGCTTCTGATCGTTGGTGTTTTTTGACTTAGCCGCCGCCGGCCGTTTATTCTCCTTCTTCGGTTCAGGCAAAAGCTCTGCGTGTTTTCCCGCCTTAGCCAGCTTTTTAATAAGAGTCTCCACGCCCACGTTGCCCGTCACTGTGACTCTGTGCTGCTGAGCATCTACCGTAGTTGTATAAACACCTGAGCAAGTACAGATATATACATGACCATCCCCTTCACTTTCTCTCTTAGATTTTCCGACCCAACAAACAGAAAAAAAAAAAAAAAAAAAAAAAAAAAACTGCTCAGACATGCCTTTTTTATCTTCATTCTGTACATTATAAACAGGCAGCTAGATTCCATATACGAAGAGGTAATTAAGATCCCAGATAATATCTACGTATGTATGTAGGAACGATGAGCAAGTTACGTACCTTCAATGGCTTTAAGAACTTTCTTGACTTTCTTCTTGCAGCCCTCGCAGTGAATAGAAACTTTCAAGGTCCATGTCTGTGGTAACACAGAAAGAAAACAAGCGAGTTTAAGCGATTAGCAGATGAAAAAGAGGAAGATTAAGAAGAAGATTTGCAAGAGCGTATGTGTGTGTGTGTATATATATATGTATATGCGTCACCTGGTATTTCAGTGTGTCCGCAGGGGTCTGATCCTCAGCAGCTGGTAACTGTGTTGCCATCTGAGAGAGAGAGAGAGAGAGAGAGAGGTTGATGGGGTTTCAAGGGAGTGTAGAGAGAAAATGAAAGAGCGAGGAGAAGAGATGTGAGTGATCGATGATTGACTACCCGGAAAAACTTTAAAAAGGTTGAAGGAAGGGGGGAGAAAAAGGCCAGGTGCGGATGCCACGTCACCTTCAACCTTCGAGGAGTGAAGACCAAAATTTGACACGTAAGCAAGTCACGTGAGGTTACGTTTAATAGTCACGTGAGAAAGCCAAGCATCATACCCAGGTGCGTTAGCATTATATATATATATATGTATGTATGTATGTATGTATGTATGTATGTATATGTATGCATATGTATTGATGAATGAAAGCGACCGTTGAACATATTTGGCAAATCTAATCTAAGCGGGGGAGGCTAGTCCATGATGACTGCTTGGAATAAATTCTGGTGGGATATGTCTGTACATACATACATACATATATATATATATATTATATGTGTGTGTCGTATATATATATATATATATATAGCTTAATTGAGGTCATCAGGTGTCAGACGTGGCTTAAAAAAAAAAATAACCCCTAAACATTTTTAACGAGATATAATACTCACACACACACACATATATATATATATATACATACATACATATATCCCAATTAACACCGTTAACCATTCGTCAAAATTTGAGGTCAAAAGCAAATGATGGTGGGGGGTGTATTGCTTCAACTTCCGAAGACTGTTAAGTCAATAATTATGATTAAATTAATTAAATTAATTTGGATTTCGTAATTAATATTAGGCTACTGCTTTGGCATCTTATATTTTATAGTGAACCCTCGGGGAATAATGATTACAAAACAACAAAGTCAGTACGTATATATATATATATATATATATATGTACGATGTCCTTTTAAATTGCATTATATATATAATATATAATATATATATATATTTGCATTATATATACAAGTACACGTTTATAATTTATGAGTTAGAAGCGTAAATGCAATTACACCAAACTTTGTACTTGGGGAATTACTAATTACTGACCACTTCAGATGATTCTCATTAGTTTCATAAATAAATAAATAAAACCCATCATACCTAATGCCAGGTGTATATCTAAATTTTAAATTTTAATTTTAAATTTTAATTTTTAATTATTTATAAATATATAAAATTTTAATTTATAGTTATTTATTATAATTCTTTAAAAATAAATTAAATTTAAAGCATACTCAAATTATTAAAAAAAAAAATTACCCTCTGTACTAATTAGATTATGAAGTAATAATTAATTATCCTTTTTGTACCGCACAGAATTTGAAAAGTACTGGTTTAATTTTGAGTTAATAAAATATTTTCGTTCATTTAATTTTGTAAATTTTTATTTATTTATTTATTTATTTTTAATATATTTTATTGCAAAACGAGTAAATAAATTTAATTTATCATAAAAATACAAAAATTAATTAAAAAAAATCGTTTTGGACTCTTTTGAAAATAATTTCATAAATCTAGGCACAACTGTAAAATAGGAAAAGCCTATTTGAAAAGAAAAAAAAAAAGAAAACAGAGATCAAATTGTAAAAAAAAAGAAAGAGCGGGCCACTTTAGCAACTTGGCGAACCACAGTACGCTGCGTGGCAACTGTGTCAGCTTGCGCTTCCATGCAAGAAGCTAGGTTGGCGATCCGCATGCTAAGCGGATCAAACAGTCGACATCCATTTCCGCTCGCACGAACGGTCGGATTACAAATCCTGCCCATATTCAAACAGACGGTATTGATCAACGGTTGAGAGATGAACAAGCAGGATTCACTCCTCAAAGTCAAGATGGATGACCCATATTTGCACATTAAAATCGCTTAAACAGGTCTCGATCGGACGATCCTCTTTCCTCCACGTCAACCCGATCGGAAGAACGAGATCAGGTGAAGAGAGGCACTTAAACCTCTCTTTAGTCGGCACCTAAACCCTAGCCAACACAACTGACTCGAGAAGAAGAATAAGGGGATGCAAGAGGCACGACGGCGCCGTTGTGCCAAAAACCAAAAACAAGCCAGTAAATACGATTTTTTTTTCTCACTCTTCCTATTTTTTCGTCCTAAATCACTTAAACAAACCCTAATGCAAAATAAGCCAAGGAAAGCCGTAACCCGAGAGAGAGCACACGACAGAGCTCGGCTGTGTAGCCACGTCAGAAGCCAAAACGACCTCGGTAAGGTTGAAATTTCAATCATTTCTCTGTAAAATACTCTTCTTTTCATGATTTAAGTTGATTCCCATCATGAACCTGCCAGATTTGGCTTGGCTGAGAGAGAGGAGCGCTAGAGAAGGAGAACCAAACGGCGGAGCTCAGTGGCGCCGTCGTGCCGGAACTTCAAACCGATCCTGATGAGTTTCCTCTACTCTTTTTAATCTCTCTTTATATGTTTCCACGCCGTTTTGATGCGTGTTTCTCAATTTTACCAAAAAACTCAACAAATCTGAGAGCCAAGAGTTGTCACGAACTTTAGTTGAAAGATGCGTTATTTTGGTCTCTAAACCAATGTAAGAATCCCTCAACTTTTTTCCTATTACAGTTAAATTAAAGTTAATATATAATAAATGGCGACTCTAAACTGTTATGTGAATTCTTGATAATTAAATATAAGTTGTCGATGGAGTCATTTAAACGATTATTTATATTCGTCACTAGCTTTACTTTGTGTTATTTATTCGTTATATTTGCCTCAATTCCTTTTTATTGTGTTTATTATTTTATTTTCATTTCATTTTTATTTTTATTTGCTTATTTACTTATTTTGTAGTCGTCTATTCCTTTTCTCTTAGTCTAATCTATTTTCAATTTTATCTCGCCATGTCCATCTAGAACTAATGTATTAATCATGCATCTTGAATCATTGTACTTTGTTTCATTATGTTTTGCTCTGTGTTATTTTGTTTATTTCGTTTCGCTTCATTTTCATATATTGCCATGTTAATTTCGCCTTAGTTTATTTATTTCATTTTGTTATTCATATTATCGCAATATAGGAGCTCTTATTCTATCATGAAATTTTACTTCGTTTCTATTTATAATTTTATCTCTTAACGGGTTTTGAAACATAAATTTCATATTCTAGTATTAGTTGAAGTATGGGTTCTATGTGATTTAAGAATAATGAAAAATATGCACGAGTAAATCAATAAAAATGGCATACCGGATATCATGTGAAAGAGTGTACGGACTTGGTACAGAGTATGAACCCTACTGTGGATATATCTTTAACTATACAGGGCTGAAAAATCCCATACCAAACGAAGTTGGGAGATAATCAATTTCGTTCATACCGGACGAGGTATTGAGACAATATTTAAATTGTAGCGTCCATTATCGGATGAGGTATAAGAACGGCCAATGAAATATAAAAAGGATATTTTGTTTCCATGTGTAGCGGAGATCCTTATGGGCCCCCAGCAATACCAATAAGGAAAATAAAATGGAATGAATGGTAAGTAACTTGATTTCGAACAAATAGTAAAGAGCACATCATTACATGTCATTAGAATGTATATTTATTGTGTCTAAATTGTCATACTGATTTTATCTTTGTGTGTTGTATTTAAAGTACTTTTAGTTGAGGAAAGAAATAATAACATTTTCAATAAAACGAATAAGAGGTGCATTAGCATTCGAATTTCATTGAAAACATATTCTATCGATTGTTTTAAATTTTATACAATCCTTTAATTTTCATGTCAGTGGAAAAATATGTATTCATACAGCTTCAACATTATTTTTAATTACACAAACACAATCTTAGAAAGTCATTCACACACTTTCACATACAAATGATAATTTATTAAAAAACACATTCTAAAATCATCAATTAAACTTGGGTTAATTATTTTGAAAATCAATAAATTATTTTACGAAACCATGAAATTTTCAAAAGAAAACTAACTCAATTCTTACCGGAATCTCAAATGAAGGAAGAAATCGAAAAGTTTTCGAATAATTTTAGTTCCATACAGTTAGCTCCCTTTTCAATTTCTTATTCCTAATTTTTCTAAAAATTTCATACACATGATTAAGAATATAATTTAAAAGAATAACCGAATGTAAGGTGGAAGAAAATTTACTAAAATTGGTGTCGAATTCGGGCTTCTGACCTGAACACTTAACACCGCGCACGACTATTCTTTTCCAATCGCGTGCGTCGCGCGCAGCTATTCTTTTCCAGTCGCGTGCATCGCGCACAACTATTCTTTTCCAGCGGCGTGCGTTGTGCGCCATGCTTCCTTCTTTCTCTTTCTCCTCATCTTCCTTTTTTTTCTTGTTCTTCTTCTTCATCGCCCTTGTCCCCCTTTCTGCTATGGTTTCTTTTATTATTATTTTTTATTATTTTTACATTTTCTGGCCTAGGCCTGGGCTTCCTCCTCTCATTTAAGTCTAGTTATTACATTTCAAATCAAGACGATCAAGACTCGGATTCCGAACAATGAAAGACTAACTAGGACATTATTTCCTCCCGCTTCGCCAAATTCGAATTGAGGTTAATAATTACTTTGTAGCAGTTTTCTCATTTTAACTTCTTAACATTTATTTAGCCCATATATGAGCAATTTAAGTAAAGCTCTAAGGAATGTAACTTTTAAATTTTTATTTTTCCTGCGCTACGATAATTTCAGTATTACTATATTATCATGATAGGGCTAAATGCTCGAAATCCTTAATGAGAGTTTGGGCTTCTACACTTATCATGTTTAGTTAATATAATGTTACAACTTCAACTTTTGTTTAATTAGCTATAATCTTGATTTTTATTTATTATTATGGACTTTTAATATTTTATAAATCAGCTAAATAGTAACTAATTGTAAATATGATAATAAACAATGATTTGAATAACATGTGAGTGTAATAATTATAACTATGAATTATTGATGCAGTGACTTCTTTTACATTAATGTGAATTAGACTATGCTAATAATTGGTTTCTTCTACTGTTTATATACATATATTATATTATATATATATATATAATAACTATAAAGTTAGGAACAATTATCTCCTACACTTTATATTAACCCAATTGTCCTGTCAGGGACTTTTTAGTACCAATGCATGACTCCTACCACTCACTTTCTGCTTTTTCCTTCCTTAGAACAGCACAAGAGGTTGCAGAGATATAAAGCATTAATATGTACACACACACACACACACATATATATATATATATATATATATACACATACATATATGTATCTCTATATATACTGAGTACACCCAGATCTTAAAAAAAGAAACCCACAAAATCTTATGCTTACAAAAATTATCTTAATGTGGTACACACTCTCAATCAAACCCATTACAGCAATTAATTTCCTGACAAGTACTGAAATTGGTAGGTGAAAATTCAAATTAAACATCTAAGTAATTGAATTTAACTTTTTTTTTTTTTTTTATCTCGGTTAAAAATTTTAATTACAGTGATTCAAGTTAATTAATTTAAAGACTAAAATAAAATAATTAAGAAGATGGGCCAAGGCCTAAGTTTGGGCTGACTTCTTTATGGGCTTTATTCTTTTCTTTCATCTTGAAAACTCGGTTTGGCCTCCATGATCAAAATCAAAATCTTCTTGAGCTCCATCCATGAAACCGAGATGAGTATTACAGCGAACAGAATCTTCCAATTCTTGAACAGCTGCTCCTATCGCTGTCATCTTCACCAAATTCAATCACAACTCATCATCCAAAACCTTCAATCCGACACCACCATTGCCGCCCACTTCATCTCTGCTTGCCACTCACTGGGTCTCCTCTGTACGGCCCATGAATTCCTCTTCATCCACCTCTATAACCCTCATGTCTTCATCTGCAATTCCCTCATTCGAGCCTTCTCCCACGCCTGCATTCCTCATTTCCCTTACGCCATCTACGCTAGCATGCACGGCAACTCCATCGTCACCAATAATTACACTTTCCCTTTTCTTTTCAAGTCGTTGGCCGACTTCAGTGAGCTGAAACGAGGACGGTCCGTGCATACCCATGTAGTCAAACTCGGTTATCTTGCTGATATTTACGTGGGGAATTCGCTGCTGAACGTTTACGCCTCGCGCGAAGGGGACATGGAGTTGTGCCGCCAACTGTTCGATGAAATGCGTGAGAGAGATGTTGTGTCGTTTACTGTTTTGATTACTGGGTTTCGGAGAGCTGGGAAGTACGATGATGCGTTGATTGGGTTTGAACAGATGCTCTCCACGGGTGTGGTGCCAAATCGTGTGACGATGGTGAATGCGCTGGCTGCGTGCGGGAGCTTTGGTGCCATTGATATGGGTGTTTGGATACATGGATTTATAAAGAGAAAAGGGTGGGAATTGGATGTGATTTTAGGGACTGCTTTGATTGATATGTACGGGAAGTGTGGGAGGATTGAAGAAGGCTTGAGTGTGTTCCATAAGATGAAGGAGAAGAATATCTTTACATGGAATGCAATAATCAAGGGACTCGCTCTGGCTAAAAATGTAGAAGAAGCAGTTTTCTGGTTTACTAGAATGAAGCAAGAAGGTTTCATGGCGGATAAAGTGACTTTGCTTGAGATGCTCTGTGCCTGCTCCCATTCTGGATTTGTAGACATGGGGAGACAGATTTTTTGTTCATTGATCCAAGGCAAGTACGGATTCTCACCTACTGCAAAACATTACGCGGCCACGATTGATCTCTTATCTCGCGCAGGGTGTCTTAAAGATGCTTTCAGGATCATAAGAGGAATGCCGTTTGAACCTACTAAATCTATGTGGGGTTCATTGCTGTCTGGTTGTAGAACTCATGGAAGCTTGGAATTGAGTGAGTTTGCAGCTAAGAAGCTTGTAGAGTTGGAGCCGGAGAGTGGTGCATACCATGTTGCCCTCTCTAATTTGTATGCAGAAATGGGAAGATGGAATGATGTTGAAGAAGCTAGAGAATTGATGAAAGACAAGGGATTCAACAAGGAACTCGGCTGCAGTTCCATGGAACCTGATCCCCAAAATCATGTTCATGACTCTGATGCTATTATTAAGATGAATACATGTTCATGACTCTAATGTTATTACTAAGATCAGTAGGTGCTTGCCATTTACGATTACCGCAGTATTATAGCATCCATGGCAAAAAAAGAAGCCACTTAGCTAGGACCCAAGTGGTGATACCTTTGTTTGACGGAACAGGAAAGTTTAAGTCCTTTTGGACTGAGTCTTCTGTAAAGGCGGCCTCAAATCAAGATTGAAGAAGAAGAGGAGAGGAAGATGAACTAGTATAAGAGATTGATTGTTCATATACATATATATATACTGTGATTAATTCCTAAACTTTCTACCAATTACCATTTAGTTTAGGAATTATCTGATTCCTCAATTAGTTTGCAAACGGTGGAATTGTTTGAATCTAAATATACCTGTTCTTGTCCCAGATGGGACACATAGTGGATTATCTATCTACAAGTCCCTGTAGTAGATGCGACAAATACAAAACGCAATTATTGACAAATTTTAGATAAGGAAAGTTGTTTCTTCTCCGGGAAGTCTATGCCATTTGTTCACTCAAAATTAGTAGGCTACCTACTTAGTGTCCAGGCTCCACAAAATTCAATGCATCTTCAGATTTATTATTATTATTTTTTTTTACATTTTCTTTTTACTTAAGGTCAAACAGGATTCTTCCAACTCTGAAATGTACGTTTATGTGATCTTATCCAAAAATAGGTGATTACACAGACCTTAAAGTGAAGAACAGATTGAATCTAGAAAAAGAAGATACCCTTAACATTAAGGACTGAAGACACCAGAAAAATACAAAGAAAAGCTCACACAGGATCTTATTCAAGACGAGTAAATGACTGAGTTCACCACAGATCATAGAACTACATAAGTTAAAGTGTCTAAGATTCTAAAACCCATTTCTGCAACTCACATCTTTTGCAAAGCAATGACCTTTCCCCAGGCGGGTCTTGCAGTGATGTCTGAGACCCAAGCAGAGACACGAGGGTGAGAATCCAAGAGCTTCTTCGATGGGGTCAATAACAAACAATGGAGGGCAGGGAGGTGGTGCAGATCTGCCAAAGTGAAACACCCACATGCCAAGTACTTTGACTCACCGAGTCGAGTCTCGTACACATCCAGAACTTTAGAGAGTTTAGCTTCGTTCTCTTCGACAGCTGCTGAGTCTGTGGTTAGACCAAAAAAAGGCTTGTAGAATTGTTCCCAGGCGAGCTTGGAAGCCGCCGTGTCGAACTGGTGAGCTTCCACTTCCATCCAGACAGACATGAGCGCCATCAGCTTGGTGCTAGGGCAGAGCAGCTGGGTCCCCTTGTCTTGATACTCGTGAGCTATGTACTGTGTAATTGCTCTTGATTCTGCAAAAAGGAAAAAACGAAAGCAGATCAGATCATTTCAATGTGCCAATAAAACCCATTTAGACAACCAGGTATGAATAAAAACTTTACCGAAGAGCTTCAGATCGCCATCTTCAAAAGCCGGAACTTGACCAAACGGCTGCAACGAGAAAGAAAACGGTAATGGAATCTCAAACGTGATCTCAACTGGGTAGAAATTAAAAAGTTTAATGTTTAAAAATGGAGTCGCAGACGCTTACGTTGAGTTGCAAGAAGGAATCTTTCTTGTGCTCGCCCGCTTTCATGTCGACGTTGACGAACTCGAATGGGATATCTTTCTCGTAGAGAGCGGCAAGAGCTCGCATGGTGGCGGTGGATAGAGGGGTTCCGTGAACCTTGACGGGTGCCATGATCGGGTGCTCGGATTTGCGAGACGAGGAAGAAGAAGCTCAGAGCGAGAGAGGAGATCAGACGAGAATGAAATGCTCAAAGTGGCGTCGTTTTATATAGAAATTAGTTTCTATAAAGACGTGGATTTCTCGTAATTCTGGAATGTTCC
The DNA here is from genome assembly GCF_000150535.2 of Carica papaya. The sequence goes on along the minus strand of NW_019014683.1, from coordinate 1,346,419 downwards.
CTTAATATCATTTTTTTTTTTCTGGGTTCGGGGGACCATTAAATTACTATGATTTTTTTTTTTTATAATATAGTTTTTTATACAAGATATCAGAGAATCAAATCAAATTATATTTCTATTTATAAATTATTTATGTATTATTATAATTGATATTTGCTCTTTTATAATATATTATAATTATTTATGTTAGGGTTTACGTGATTTAGCATTTTTTACAAAAACGACAATTTTGTGGCTCAGATTATTTATTCTTTACTTTAAACTAATAAAAATTAAAAATATATATAATTTTTATTCCTATTACTTTTAAAAATTAATTAAACTTAAATAATTATTTTCCTTAATTTAAATTATGAAATACATTTTAAAAAAATATATAATAAATTTATCTTCAAATTAAACCCCACTACTTGCCATTCAACAATATCAATTGTCATAAATGGAATATATATATATATATTCATTATAAAAGCTTGCATATATATATATATGGGTTCGACGGATTCAATTTCAATTTTGAAAAAAAAAAAAAAAAAAATTAAAAGAATTACAAAATTTATTTGTAAATTCACAATTAATTTAAGTTTATGAAAACATATTACATATTTTTTAACATAAGAAAACACATTTATCAATAGTAGTAATTTTTAATTTAATTATATAATATGTTTCAAATAAAATAAAAAAATTTTACTCGGGAAAATCAAATGACGAAATTTCCTAGGAAAGGGGCAGGTATATTTCAATGTCAACGTAAGCTCCGACGTCACCACCCACTCCTCACCCTACGTCCGAAGTCAACCGAGAATCGTTGACCATTTATTTGGTAAAAAACTTTTTTGACTTTTTCACTCCGCGCTTTCCGCGCAAGTCACAAACATGATTTTCCCAACCGATAAGTAAATTAATAAATTCTAACCTTCCTCATTAACACCCTAATTAAATATATATAATTATAAATATATATATATTGCCAACTCTTTGCTAAGTTGATTTCTTTGAGACCCATATGACCCATAAAAAAAATAATAATAATAAAAAAAATCCCAATTCATTATAAATTTTAATATTATATTCATGAACTTTATAATTTGAATTAGAATTAAGAAATTAAATTAATTATGTAATTTCCTTAAACCATGTAAAATATTTGCTACTCTTGTTTATAGAGATTGTATATCATATTATAATCTTAATATAATATATAGAATGGTAGGTGGTAGAGGTCGGTGAGTAATGGGACAGTGGCATATGATACTCATAATTAAAGTCTATAAAGGTTGGTCCCAACTCAAATAATAAAATATTTTATTTTATAAATAATTATTTAATAATTAATAAGTAATCTAGTAATATCTTAAATATTGTATTTTTTTTTTTAGGAGATCGGAATTTTTTTTTTAAATAAAAATTATAATTAATTATAAATTTTTTTATATTATAAATTCTCATATTATTGTATCGTGTAACCATCCCTCTCACGTATGTTTTTCTTTCGAATGATCTAAATTTGAGTTTTTTTTTTTTTTTTATTATTCTCTTTCTAAATAGTTTAGAATGACATACGTAATTGTTTAAAATAAATTTATTTAAAATTATACCTATATATATGTATATATATTTATTTAGGATATACG
>NW_019014683.1:1325793-1344742 GCF_000150535.2 Carica papaya | reverse complement strand
CAACTCTCCTAACTATCATAATTTACCTCATTCTTAATTGATTTTTAATTTATTTATTCTTCTCCCACATATATATACATATATATACACACACACACACACTCATTTATTATGTAAATATATATATATATCTCTTATTATTATTATTATTTATTTATATCATAAGATAAAATTATGTAATTATAATTATAAAACTTATAACATTACTTAATATATATATATATGTAAAATCTCCCTCCATTACCATTTATTTTTATAAGATATGTTTATATATTGTGTTAATCATACTTATCTGTATTAAAACCCATTTCTATATATATATAAACTATACCTATACATATTATTATATTAAACACAAATACACCATTCATACTTGTATATATACTTATAATACACACACATTTTTTTCCCTAAATTTATTCATTCATCATATTTTTCTACTCTTAACTTACACCATTTTATAAATTTATGACTATAGTTATAAAATTTATAATTGTCATCTAAATATTATTGTTTCTATTATTACGTATATAAATATTTATTAAAACATAAGGATTATACGTGCATAAAAAATATTATTTTAATCATATATACCCATACATGCATTTATTTATACATAGTTATATGTATATATATATATATATTTATATATACACACATTAAAAATATACACATACACAATATATCTATATATACATATATATTTTTGTTTTCCTTCATACATTTACATCAAAATTCATGGAAATAAATATATTTCACATATTCATTATAGTTTATATATGTATATCTCATATGCATAAATATACGGGGTGTATAAATATCATAAAACTTATTAATTGGTGGCCACCCCCTTATCCCATTTCCTAATTTTTTTCATGTTTCAATCTCACATGCACCTTCTCTAATTTGATTGGTCCTTTCCATTATGATAAATTTTTAATTTTAATTAATTAATTTTTTTTTTTTTTGTTTGTTTGTTTGTTTGTTCTCATATTTGTTTTACAATATTTAGCTTAATTAATTTACAAAATTTAATATTTTCTAATCAATTTTTTTAAGTTAATTAATTTTTTTTAACTTTCTTTCTAATTTAATTTTACTACTTTATTGATTTTTTAAAATTTAATTATTATTTTTTAAAATTTAATTCATTTTACTAATTACAAGTTTTAATATGTATTTGAAATACTTTTTTAAACAAAAAATTATTTTAATTTTCTAAATAACGTTCTAATTCTTAAATAAATTATTTTTAAATTTAATTGATTTTATATATTTTTCTAATTTCCTCCCCAATTTCACAAATAAAATTCAGAGCCTAATTTCTGAATTATTACAATTATAGTTTTTAATAACTTTATATACATGTATATGTGGGGTGGGGTCATATTTCAAAGTAAAATAGTATATAATATATTTAAAAAATAAATGATTATTCAATATTTTTTAAATAAAATAAGTGGGTTAAATATAATGGCAACCACATGATTATTAGGTATTACTAGATTTGTTTTTAACCTAATACACATATATGTATATATAATACACATATATTCATATACAAATATGTGTATTATATATATATAGTTGTGTCCAAACATAATTCATGTAAGACAAAGATTGGTAAGTAAAGGGTTAGTTGGAGCGGATCCAATTTGTTCTTAAGGATGGATCCAAAATAAAAAAAATCTTACGTGCGATTTAGGAATATCAACGAATCTAATTATTGTAATATAATTTTTAAGCTTCTAATTAGTTTTTATAATTTATTTATTAGTTCGAGATCTCTTTTACTAATACTAATTTAGTATTAAAATCGAAAAATTAGTAAAATATTTTTGTTTAAAACGAGTCGATTCTGTAATTATAATAAAAAATTAAATAATTTTCGTTAAACAGTTTGAACTAAAATCCAATTTAGATATGGTGTAAATAAAAATAAATTTTTTAATATTTTAATTCAAAATATTATTGATGCATATATTTTGAAATATATATTATAATATAAGTAGAATATATATTATATATTATACTGATTACATAGATATACATTATATTCTGGTTTCCAGAATATATATATTTTCCTTGGCTATAAGATGATTTATGTTTTATGATATGATACGATATATATTTTATTAGGAAGACATCACAATATGTAAGAATATATATACACACACACACACATTATTTCGAGCTCTAACTCCTGCATATAATCAATATATATGTACTTTTGTACCTTGAAGTTGTTTTTGTCTTGCTTAAATGTGATATATATATATATATATATATATTATATTTCCTTATTTTAGTTACCAAAATAAGTTTTATGATATTATACCAATTAATTTTCTATATATATAGATAACAATTAGACAAAAAAGTTTGAAGTATCACCCAAAATCACGAACACATGCATAATTAAGAACCCAAATTACGATTAATTAAACAAAAACGAGAATTAAGCTTAATAAACAATTAATTAATTAGAACCCTCTTCCTGCTTCAACTCATCCCCGAAATTCATCCCCTCCGCAACTTTCTGAAAAGCCGGCCTAGAAGAAATATCAACCCACCAAGCCTTCACACGGGGACGATCATTAATCAAATCAGCATGAGGAGTCTTCATGAAATAGTAAGTGTAAGAAAGGTGGTGTAAATCGGCCAGGCTGTAAAAATCTCCGGCGAGGTATTTGTTTCCGGTCAGCCTCGTTTCATACACGTCAAGAACTTTCCCTAGTTTCTCCAGGTTGTCGGAGATGATCTTCTCGTCCGGGGAGTTTCCCTGTAACGGAGCGACGAAGAACTGGTGGACGATCGCCGAGATCGGAGGGTTGAACTGTTGGGATTCGACCTCCGACCAGAGTTTCACCATGGCCGCTTCTTTTAGGTTTTGGTGGCGGATTAGGTCGGTGCTGGAGTCTTTGAATTTGTCAGATAGGTATGAGGTGATTGCTCGGGACTCTGTAAGATAATGCATGCATGCAAATCCAACAAAGTTCACTCAATTAGTTTTTTTTTTTTTTTTTCCAAAAAAAAAAATTATATACATATGTGTATAAATAAATTCATCTCTAATTATATATTGATATATCTATTGATTGATTATTAATCAGTATATATATATATATAAACAGAAATGAAAAACATACCAAAAATAGTGAGATCTCCATCTTCAAGCACAGGAATTTGACCAAAGGGCTGCATGACAAAATACATAACCGTGAATAAACATTAATGTAAAGTGGCTATATATATATAAATAGTATGTAGATTAGATATGCACACACACACACACACACACACACACATATATATATATAATATATATATATGTATAAGTAAAGGGTGAAATGGGATAGGTACATTCTTGGCGAGGAAGGAAGGAAGCTTGTTCTCGCAGGCAAAGAGATTAACAGGGAGAAGTTGAAAGTCCAAGGATTTCTCATGAAGACAGGTTATGACTCTTGTGGTGCATGTGGATATTGGGTCTCCATGCAACTTCAGCGCCATCGATAAATTATTTGCTTAGATATTTACCCACACACTACTCTCAACCCAACCATATATATACACACACACACACAGAGATGACAACCATACAGCAATTACATAATCCGAGTTTATATATATATATATATATATAGTTATGTACTTACTATTTTATGACTATAAGTTAAATAATCCATTGATAACTTAAAAACTATCTGTCTTTTTGGAATCTTTCAATACTTGGGTAACTCATAGGTCAAAGTTATGAATATGATACTTACATTTTTTTTTTTTTTTTAAATTTAATGTGTAAAATAATTCTTTTGAAATTACATAATCCGAGAGAGGTAACAGAAAATATTTTGGTATCCGATGCTATATATATATATATATATATATATACATATAGCACTTCATTTTGATAATCAATCACCAACAAGATTAGAAATTGAACTGACAAAAAATTCTAGTAGTTATATAATTTTCTAAATTTTAAGAACACCAACAAAATTGTACAGAGAATCCAATGAGTTTTAAGCTTGTAGAAGCTACATGTGATGTCATATATATATATATATATATATATATTCAAGTCATGTGACAGATTACAGAGATACAAAATCAAACCAGTCAAACCATGATTTTCTGTACCCTAATTTTAAATTGTTTTGATTGGCATCTAATATCATCATCTTCTTGAGATTTGTTCTTTCCTTTTTTTTTGTTTAAGAATTTCGTGGCAGACGTATTAAGCAAATTCCAAAATTAATCCCTTATTTAAAACCCATTAACGTAAATCTATTTCGAACCAGTTTCTATTAGCCAATGCCATTAAGTTCCAAGCCCACAGACCCTATTCTAAAACATTGGCATGACCTGCGATGGGTGTACTTCGTTTCTTAATTTTGGCATTTGTTTCTTTTTTCCTCTTTATTATATTACTAGATATATCTACACATTAGATAATATGTAAATACAATATATAATAATAAAAATTAAGTTATCTTTTTATTAAATATATCCAGTTGAATATTATATAATGTGCTTAAAATTCCAGTTGCATTCCAATTTTCCCAACTCACCCACCGAACCTTTCTGATTTTCTTATGGAGTCGAGCAACACGCTGTACAGAAATGTACATACCCATATGCATATTTACATTTACGTCTTAAAAAGTATGTATGTATCGCCAGATTCGGCGAGCCGAGGAAAAAGAAAAAAAAGTAGAAGTGCTTAAAAATACAATATGTCACCAAGATATTGAAAATGGAGATACCGTTTCAGAACACAGCTTCTGGCTTCAGAAAATTATGATATTCTACCTGACTCATCTCTCCACCATTCACCGGGTCAAACTGGCATCTATAGAAGCTGTATTCGCAACAAAAAGTCCAAAAGCAAATATTGAATATTAAATTCCAAAAGTAATATTCTTATTACTCACTTGACCACCCACTTACCCTTGAAAATAAATGAAAACACATTTGTGTTTTATTTGACTTTTAAAACTCCATATAGGGGGGGGGGGGGGCAATTTTTTGTTCACTTATAAACTCCCAGCTTATAAGCTGGTTTGCATAAAATAAGCAGAGTCAGAATACTCCCCAAGTCATGAAGGACCAGAAACAAAACAAAGACAAACTATAACCCATGTGCTCTAGTGGCCAAATGAGGACTAATTTATATGGGGGTTTTCTCCTAATTTACTGCACCAAAAGAAAAGACAATTGAAGAAAGAAGATTAAAAAAAAAAAAAAAAACTAAAGACAAAATCCATCTCAACCCTGCCCTGGCTGGGTGCGGAGGTTGAAAATAAGGATAAAACTCAAAAAGAAAAGAAACCACTCATCGAAAAAGAAGCACTATCTTGATAAAAGCATGAAGCTTGGTGGGAAATTTCCTAGAAGATACCAACTTTTTGGATGGAATCGTCCCCGAGCGGGTACACTAACTACAAGCAGTGACTAATTAAAGAGTACAACCAGACTCAATATTATGGGAAAAATAAGTCTTTTCCGTTTCAATTCTCAATCAATTCCCCTTTACTCCTAACATGTACAATAGGGATATAATTTCCATGTTCGAATTTTTTTACTTCCTAACTTGAAATTCATACTAAGTGAAAATTCTATCACTGAATAATTCAAGCTATTGAAAATTATGATCTCATTCTATACGCTGGTAAGAAAATAAAACATGTTATGATAAATATTGAATGAAAATTGAACCAAAAGAGTCAAAAGTTGAAAAGATAGGATGCAAGAGCAATGCAGGGTTTACTGAGAAAACTGTAAAAGCTTCTAATTCAACAAAATCAATTCAAGCCAAATACCTCCTAGCTCACTGGAGCAGTCCAGCACTGGCATCTACCTATACTGAAATTTTAAAAAACAATTACCAGGTGGTTTTTTATTTTACCTGCCATCCATGCCCAGAATTACGACTGTATTCTTTTGGTGTCCAAAGGCAACAACACACTGAGATCCCTCAACCAAGCGAAACTGAGCCACAGACCATTCTGAGCTGAAATACTTGGGCAATACTCCTGCATGTGGAAAGCTAATTTAGATCAAAAAGACCAAAAGGAAATGCTAACAGACAGAAAACACTGCAAGGAAGAAAAATGAGCCAAACTTAACAATAAAATCAAGTCAAAATGACTTGCCAAAAATTCATTAATATCCTCATTAGAATACAATCATAACTACTATCTAGTTGAAACAATAAATTTTCATTTCCACAATTTTAACATGTCTAATTCTAAAGGCTGCAAAGAATAAACAATTTCTTTATGCTCTAAAAGAAATTGAAAAATTATCTGTATCATTTTTGCAGCAGGCGACAGATTCTATTCTATCACATAGGATCCATTATTCTTATCAGCAACTTTTTGATGGGTTCAAATGTATAAACTGACTCCAGTATGAGGATATTTCTGAGTCACACGCCTCACAGAAGTCATTCTTAAATCACAAAGGAAATAACCAGACCAGACATGAGCTATAGGTGATAAAAAGTCTGTTGAAGTACCTGGAAAAGCAATTATATAAATCTCTAGCACTCAGTTACCTTTGATGAACGAAAGAGATGAAGTGGGTGATGAAACAGAAAGATTAGCATCGGATGCAGTTCGCTGGTTATCATTCACTGGTGATCCAGAATTCACTTTAAGACTAAAAACATGGACAGTGCCTTTATCACTTGAAACTGCTAGCCATTGAGCATTTGAAGAGAATGCCAAACTATAAATCTCTGCTCTGTCAGCACCCCTCCTCACCTAAAAATACATCAAATTGATTCCAGTATATCAGAAATCATGTGACCACACAGGAAGACAGATATACACACACACAAATTTACTGTCCGGTGAGTCAAAGTCTTATTTGAAAGGTAGGAGCGAAATTGGAGCAGAAATAAAGTCATAAATGCTAATCACTTCATCAAAAGCAAGCAAAAGAAAAATGGAAAGTATGACATGTTGGGAAATAAATATGGAAGGCAGAAGCCCATGCCAGAAAGTATAAATATACTGGTACAGTACATGGGTTGACACCCCCTTGCTGCTTGTGAATGAATGATACCAGGCTTTTTATTCCAATATATATATATATACATATATACACTGGCACAGCCCATGCTAGAAAACATATCAGCATGGCTGAAACATGATACAGTTGTAATTCATATCTGGTCAAATTGAATTATCCCATAATAAAACATGTTTGTCCCATAATAAAACATGACAGGAAAATTACTCCACCAAGACAATACCAGACAGTAATTTAACAACTAAAGGAGAAAAAGAAATGAAAATGTTATGATATAGGTACCAAATCCACATATGAATCTGATTAAAAGTTCAACAAAAATAATTTTAACTTCACCTGAGTAACAATAAAATTGTTTTCAGTTGAAGCAACGTTGTCGAAACCGAAATAAACAAATAAACCTCAGTAGATGAAACCAAAAATAATATAGCCAAAGAAGCAATCATATTAATCTTACATCTCTTATGATCTCTTACATGACTAGCACTGGTACATTTAAGTCCATTATTTAAGAGCTTCTCTACTCATCAACTAAAATTTTTTTCCAATTTTTTCAGTTAAATAATTAAAAAATTTTCCACACAAGCCCCATACCAATACTAGATAATATCATTCAGAAAACACTGAATCTAAGCTTACAACTGATTTTCAATTTGAGACATTAATTCTTAACTGCTGCGTTGCTATTGTACTTGCAAACAAATTTCTATGCACATTTTCCTCTTTAACAACCTACATTCCATCTCCATGTAGGAACTAAGTTCAACCAAAAACAGACACGAATTGCTCTAAAATTCCCACAGGATAATAACTTCAACGCTGTCCTGGTTTTAGGCTATCCTCTGTCTAAATCATGCACTGTATCCCAAAAAATGGGAATGCATAGTTGCAATTTCATTTATGAAACAATGCCTTGGGGCCACCAATTATACTAGACAGTTAATGAAAGTGCATTAAGTATAGCCATTCTAATTCAGTTTAAGCATGCAGTTCTCTCACACAAGCTTGAGAAGAAAAATATGAAACGGAACCCAAAGGAAAAAAATACAGAAAAAAGAAGGGAGCACAGGTTATCAGCAGAATATTTGACCTCCACTATCGCAATTCCAGTACAAGACTTTGGATCACTCCTCAATATTGCTAGCCACTACTGTTTAGTGCATAAAAATTATCCTCCATATCCTACACTTACCTCTAGTCATACACCTAAACTACACTGTACTGATCTAAATCTTCTTCAACCTACAAATGTTAGCATGCAAACAAGGTCAGCATGTGGTTTACCATCTTTGCATACTGGATATAAATTCCCTTGAAAACTTCCGAGTTATTTCAATTGCTGACTTCGAAGTACCCAAACCCTATTTTTTTTTATAGCTAAAACAAGCTGAAAATGGCATTCGAAAACCAATATTTCAGTCATTTAAGCCAAATCACTCAGACGAAGCTTGCGAACATCCTTCTATGTACATAATAAGTCATTTCTAAACAGAGAAAAAAAAAAACCTTCTCAGTGCGAATAAAAGATTATGAAATACCTCTTGTAGAAGGGTGCCGTCGATGGTATTAAAAATCCGAACGAGAGTCCCCTTGGTGCTGGCCGTAGCAAGCAGGTGGCCGTCCTGTGAGAGCGCGAAGCAGGCGATCCTCGAGTCATGGGCCATGATGAACTTGGTCCGCTTGGACGCGTAATGCTCGACTCTGACCTGTCCCTTCTGAAGGCCCGGGCATACAAGAACCAGCGACCCGGCACCTTGCGACACAGCGCATAGGCCCTTAGGGTTCGCGATTGTCTCGATCTGGTGCAGCAGCTTCAGGTCAGCAAAGTTGTACACAAATATCTTCTGCTCCAAAACGACGATGATCCGGTCCCTCCTGAGCCGGACCGCCCTTACTTCGGACCTGAAGGAAAGCTCACCGATGCAGCGGCTCTGGTGGTCGTCCCAGATCATCACCTTATTGGGCGGGTACTGCGGGTCGGGTCCGCCACCAACCAGTGCCAGGATGTTGCACCGGAAGAGCATCTCCACCACCCCGACGCCGCCACCTCGGTCAAAGTCTCGCCTGAAAATCTCACGAAATGGATCGCAGTTGTAGATCCGGAACCCATGGTCCGTTCCCGCGGCGAAGCAGCCATGGTCCTGGTTGAAGCAGAGGTGCAGCAGAGAAGTAGGCGTCGACAATGAGGCGGATTCCAGCGGGCTAGACATGGGGGAATTGAAGTTCGTATCAGGAGTAGTGGGGTTTGCGGTCGGATGCTGATCAGGTTGTTCCTGATTCTGCAGAGTCATGGCGGAGAGAGAGTCAAGGGCTTTCGTATGGCCGGCAGGGTCCTCGGGGGAAATGAAAGCCGGACCAGAATTAGAACTAGAGTTGGAATTAGAGTTAGGGTTGGGCCAGGAAGGAGAAGAAAACGCGGAGAGAGTGGCCATTGAAGGAAGATCAAGAAGGAATTCTGGAGAATTCTGAATTTCGATACAGTAGAGAGTATTCTCCTTATTGAAGAAGGGAAACGAAAGCAGCGAAATGCATCCATGGACATCAAATTACAATTCTATCCTCAGCCCGAAAGATTTAAGGAGAGGAGACAGTTGGATAAATCTGTAATTACAGTTAAAAACATAGTCTTCATAAACCATCAGCTAATGAAAAAATAAAATTTTAAAAAATAGATTATCCGTTAATTGCAGAACACGTATCGTGGAGCTACCCTGCCACGTTTCGCGGGAACCGACAAAAGCCGATAACTTACGCGTCGACTCCACGCGCCGATTTCGTTAAGCAGGTCACTAGTTCCCATTTCTTAAGAATTCAGCTCTTTCGGTAAATATTTTGATATTATAATTATAATTATATTTGTTTATAAGCACTTAATTTATTATTATATTAATTAAATTCACTTCCCAAACAAAATAATTAACTCCATGCCTTTCCCTTCGCAAACACACAATCAAAATAATTAACTACTAAATCAGTTAAATATAGACAGAGAATTTCTGAAAGTTTTTAATACATCTACAATTACTAAGGTAGGCATTCTCTGCTAAATTCACAGGGCAGCTTATATATATATATATATATATGTCTGTACTTGGGTGAATACATTCGAATGCTTACTCACATACATACAAACTTAAACTTCAAAATATCATCAACACAACAGGGTAATCTAATTATTAAGATCTTAATAGAATCAAAAAAATACTTCAAAAACAAAAATTTTACATTTGCAATGAACTATTGATATGTAGGCAGAACCTCAAGAACAAATACAAAAGGTCAAGCAAAATGAATCCTGTACCTAACCATATAGCTTCCTTTTTGAGCTTTCGGATGTTTTATTATGTTTCTTGACTGCAAATTGAGGAAGCCAGGGAACTACTTTTATGTTGTGGCTAAATATCGTTCGGATGGCCGCATTCGAAAACGCTACACTCTGGCGCTTACTAATAGGATAAAAGGTATGCTTTAACTCGCGAACCCATTTATTCTAGCGGAGGAATTTCAACTCCGTGACCCAATCCCAATTGAGGAAGCCACATGAAACAGGAAACATGAAGAAAAACATCATGAGATGAAAACACTACCCTCCAGCACTTACTAATAGGATAAGGTATACTTAGCTCGTTAATCCATTTATCTCTAGTGGACAAGTTCCAGGCCGTGACACCATCCTGTGCATGTACCGACCAGAATATTCTTCTTCAAAATTGAAGGGAGCTGCTCAAGCAAAAACTTGAGAGAAAAAGGTACATAGAATAATGTTCTCATCATTGCCTATGGCTTCAACCTCTTTCCTGAAAAAGTGAAAAAAAAAAAAGAGAGGTTAAAATGGAGCTTTTGTAATAAAAACCCCACAAATCACGTCAACTAGTACAAGAAAAAACACAGCTATGAATTAAGAATCATGGAAATCTCCACTTGATGGTAATTTCTGATTCTTCTCTAGTCGTACAGTATATTCCAATGCCGGCTTTCATCTAAGAAGAAAATTAAATTCGTTCTATGCATCTGCATCTCAAGCAAGTTAACAAGCACATTTTGGCTTGTTCAAGAGGTCAATCTAGGGGACTACAGAAGACATGGTCATTTCTTGAAAGATCATTTAATTGAGAATCTGTACCATGGTGCATGAATACGAATCAAGCTCCCAACTTCGAGGTCAACATCGCCGCAAACTTTTGGCTTAAAGATAACTGTCCTCTTCTGTTCTTTATCTATGACTTTTTGGTGATTGTCAGGCCAAAACTTATCAACAAAACACTGACAAACAATCAGCTTCGCATCAAAGTATTTTGACACAATTTTCACATCAATGTAGGGTGGTTCATCTGAGAAAAAACAAAACAAGAACCCAGGATAAGTGATCTACCCAAACTTATTTCCTTGTTTTCTCGTATAAGTAGCAGGTAGAAGCCAAAAGTACAGCATATCAGTCACTTACTATCTGGTTTAACTCCATTCTTCAATTTGTTCAGAAAATGTTTGTCTCTTTCTTTTTCCCTCTGCATGACATCTTGCAGCTTTGCAAATAGTCCAGAGCTGCAGTATGAAGTATGAAATTGGGATAGAATTACTAATCCAGAATTTTTCACAAAACTCTATGGTATCTCATAATGAAAATTCGTTCTATTGTTTACCCAGATGGTTTAACTTCAGTGGCAACAGCCCCTTCATCAACTAAAGATCTAGCATCTAAAGCTTCCTGAAATCGATCTGCAATACTCTGCCTCTTCATCTCTGGGATAGAAAATACAACATTTTGGTAATTGGCCTGCATTATAATCACTATAATTATAAACAAGTTGATACTTTTGACAAGAAGAAGCTATCAGTTCCGCAGGGAAAAAAAGGTAGGAGAAGAAGCTACTAGAATGCTAGCACATCCAGGTAATAGCAAACCTCATCATCAGTTGATGATCTGCGATCCATTGATTCGGGGAGTTCTTCACTTTCTTCAGCTCTGAGTTCCAATTGAGATGCATGTCTTTTAACAGCAACCTGTAATCAGTTCTTCTGCAACTCTGTAACAGGTTCTGAAGCAAACTAGAATCTAACAGCAGCATGAGAAAGAATAGTAAGTCAGAGAAGTAAGCTACCATTTTAGAGTTTCCTTTAAGCACATTAATGTTATCCTGAAGGCCATCTAAAACATCAGTCATTAAATGCTCAATGTGGCTATGCACTGAACCTTCCACTTCAACAGGAGCCACCTTTGACTCGTTCCTTATTTTGGCATGAGAGTCTTCCAAGAGCTTAGGAATGGAATGGCCAACTCTTCCATTATCAATTAACTCCGAAGTCTTAGGTATTTCACAAGCCTTGGATGGCATTTCTTTACATGACTGAAAATGGAATGAGAATTTTCTGGTTGCTCTGCCCTTGACCACTGCAGCTCATGAAAATAGGTATCCTCATGTAAGAACATAACTTTTTCCTTTTCAAAGCCCTAAAAAGATGCATCATTTTGGTCCAAGAAAGATAGTTAGAAACTAACCTACCTCACTGATGTCAGTCTGATAAGAGATTTATACAAGCTTCCTGAGTTCAGATGCTAAATATCTATATTACACACGTTTCTTTTCTATTACAGGATGTCTATCCATATCAAAATTGCGACATTATGAGAGCTCACAGATGATTCTATTGGCATTGTGCAGCGCCTGGTCCACATAGGGTCCTATTGTACACTGGTGCCTATCCACAAACTACTAGGACAAACTGACTACATAATCCTGTTTGCTTTTCTTCAGCTTTTTCCTTTTTCACTTCACTTTCTTTCCCCTAATATTTCTGAACATGCTCTAATTTGGATCAGTTTTGCAGAATGAACTTGCCTCTTTCACATGCATTAACAAGGAATGCAATCTTCATGATAAAGATTTACTAACTTCATGTCCACCAAAAAATAAAGTAATTCCACAGGCAAGAACCGGAGGCTAATAGGCAAAGTATTGAAATGAGGCACATACACATCAAGCAACAATAAAAAGAAGATATAGTACCTTTAGATAATTTGGTAGTTTTGAGGTAACAAGAATGAGATGAATGCAAAGCATTGCCATTCAAATCGATTAGCGTATCGGATTCTTTAGGTACACCAGTTGTCTTGTATACTGCATCATGCTGTGCCTGTTTGTTTTGCGAACGGCTTGTGAACATTTTGAAGAACACTATTACCATCTTTAGAATAAATTATAAACCATTGACCTAAGCATTGCCGTATTGTACTTACCTTGTTACCAGAGACTGGTTCCTCATCAGAGACGCATGTTGGTGATATCACCTGTCTCGCAGAGCGGGTGATGTCATCCTCATCTGGGGAGTCAGGCACTTCAATCTCATCTTCAAGGGACGAACCTGCTAGCCTCTGATTGCAGCAATCACACTACATATTTTCATTAACAAATTCCAGAAAAGTAATGAAACAAAGCAAGAACTAGTTAAGGGGAATTATAACTCTAAATTGAATACACATGCCTCCTCCGATAAATAGCCAACTTCTCTTCCACAATGTAGCTCATTGGTACCTGTGTATAAAAACAATACCCATACAAATAAAGGCCCTTCTGATGACTGACTGAACCCGAACCTCACATCCCATTCACACAAAAAACACAGTCTACATGCCGGCGCATGATAATTTAATACAAAATTTATATCATATACATAAAATAAAAAAACTTGCAGAATAACTAATAGCAGAAACAAAGAAAGAGAGAGGAGGAGAGATTAACTGGATATATACCTCTAAGCATCTCCCAACCGTGATGGAATTTGGTAAACGTTCCTACCAGTTTTACAAAAACATGATTGATAAATAAACTGTATAAGATTATATAAGGATTATACGAGTTCCAATTACTTGAACAGCCGATTCAATTACTTAGAATAATAGAAAGAACAATAATGTAAAAATTGAACAAACCAGTCTAGACATAGAAACCAAACCTACATCGATAAAGATTACAAGACTTTCTTCCCACTAATTACACAGATTAAATTAGCAACTGAGCACCAACCTCTTTCTCAGTATTCCCTCCTAGCGAAACACAATGTCCTCCCAATTCGCCGTTATCAAAGTCTTCCAGTTCCTCCTCTGACATATTACGATAATTAACTGAACCCCCAAAATCAAATAGATAATAGATAATAGATAAAGAATCATTTATAAAGCAACAAAAATTTACCTGATATGCTTTGATCAGAGTCTGGATTTTCCTAAAAATTACAGAATCCAGGAGGAAAACAAAAAAAAATTAGGATTGAGAGCAAATAGTTTAAATAAAAATATACGTATCTAAGAAAAAGTTGCATTTCTTTTACCGGGAATTTATTTTGCCGCCACATTTTCTTCTTTCAGTGTAATGAAGACTCCAATCCGACGCGTCTTTTCCAATTTAAAATTTTGCAGAGCCGTGCTGCTGTTCTTGCTTGGATTATCATTTTCTTTTCCCTGAATTGGAGTATGATTTGAATTTACCCTTATACCCATTTCTGAGAATTTAATTTACTATTTGGACCTTTTATTTATTTATTTATTTTTAATTTTCATCCTTAATTTTATTTATTTATTTATTTGAGAGCTTACAGAGTACGCAACGGAGGCTTTCGACGTGGGCTGAACCAGACCAACCATCGTCTGATTGCCACTGAATTCTCCGGTCATCCAAACTTACGGTTAGGATCGGGATCAGAAAAAGAAGGTACACCGTACTCCCTTTTCCATCTGATCCTTGCCCGGGAACCCGCGCCAATTTCGAAAGTTTATTTTATTTTCTCCACTATAAAAATCGGAAATTTTTATATATCAAAAAAATAAACACAGTGGACAGAGAAAGACAGAGAGAGATTGGAGAAGAAGGATTTCATTGATGAAGAGGAAAGCCCTAAAGAAAAGCTATAGGAAGGGGGCGAAGAGCAAAATGAAAGGGACATTAGGGATGCATTTGCAGGTCCAGCTAGGGCAAGTCTCTGCTAATGGCTCCTCGTCAGCTTCTCTCCCCCATCCTTTCTTGCAGAACCTTCTGGAGTCGGGCTCCTCGGACCCGCCCCCGCAGCCCTTCGCGACGGCTCTCGACTTTGATGCTGATGCCGATGGTGATGAGAAAGATTTCATTCTCAGTCAAGACTTCTTCTGGTGAATCTCCTTCCACTATGCCTAATATAGTTCATTTTATGTATGCGCGAGTTGTTCTTCGTTCAGCTTTTGATTTGGCTGTTTTCTAAATTTTGTGAAATGTGGTTTACTTTGTGAGTTGGTGTTTGAATTTATTGGAGATTGACCAAATGTTAAACTGGTAATTTATGGATTCGATGGTGAGGATCGCTGCTGTAAGAGCTTAATGCCAGTTATCAGTAAAGTGAACGATACAATTTCTACTCAAGTCTGAAAAGAACTTTCTGTTTCGTAGATGATCCGTTTTATGTCTTTTTAACCTTCAAACTTCTGTGTGCAGCACTCCTGATTATATCACCCCGGATAATCAAAATTTGCAGAATGTCCTCGATTGCAACAAGGTGAAATTGAGAAAGGCATAGAGCTGTCTTTTCGTGGCTTAGTTGCATGAAGTTTTTTAAATTATGATTGGTATGTGTTCTTTCTGTAGGAAAATATCCCTTGTCCTAAATCACCAGAGAAACTAAATACTTTGAAAGGCAAGAGATGTCCACAAGGTAAGATCAAAATGAGTTGGAGTTCTTATATTGAGTCTTCTGTTTTCTTTTTGATTGCATATGATATGAATCACTCAATCTCATCATTTCTAGATTTCCTACTCTGTCTTCAGCCAAGGAGAGAGTTGCAGTTTTTCATAACATGCACAAAGAGAAAACATAGATATGGTCGTTGTGAGTAGTTGTTATTTACCATTTGCGAATGTTAAGAGTCTTAAGCTTTGGACGAATTATGTGTCACAAACTGTCTTGACAGTGATAGACTCTCGTCAGAGTTTTAGAGGTCTTAGTGAATTTCAGTCTTATATTGCCTTCTGTTTCTTGATTACATGTGACGGAATCTTAAGTTAATGCAACAACTCCCACGTATGGATATGGACTTTATGTCATTTGAAAATGTTAAGACTTTTCTGATTTAGAAATGAATTAGGTGGGGAAAATTGTGTTAACAGTGATTGCCTGAGTCAGAGTTTAAAATGAGATGGGAAGGTGAAAGCATCTCAGCAGCAGTACCTAAATGTATATTTTCAAGTTGTTCAGTTTAAGCATGGGTTATTGTTGTTTCAAATTGTACAGTAGCACGGTGAGATGCTCTCTTTTACTGCAATGGTTAAATGTGAAGAATCAGGGAGGATTATCAAACTGATGTAATAGAAGGACTAGAAGATAAATTAATTTTAATTTAAAAATAGTAATTACAAAGCTTGACTAGAAGAGAAATTAGTAGGAATATATATGAGTCAAAGCTTCAGGAACAGAAGCTTTCGAATTCGTTAAAGGTACATAGCATACCCTAGAGGTTCTTAATCTCAGTCAGTGATTTTTAACTATAATTCTGCAACTCAGAATTAGGATTGGTCTTATTAGATTATCCTTGTCTTATTAGACCAGAAGTGATACACCATGGTCTGAAGAAGGGGATTTGATGCTTTCTGGATTTATTTAGCTTCGAGATGACATCTCCTAAGGTTTATTCTGTTGGTTATAACTTGTAAATGTGGTTTACTGACTGTTGCTTAGACATTATGTTGGAAAATTACTCGTAACTTAAGTGGGCAAATTGTTTGTAAACTCTTTTATTGTAAATGACTTGCAGCATATGAACTGCAACTGCAATGCAAATTATAGTCACTTTGGTCTGCTTGTTAGTTTTTTCTTTTTTTTTTTTTTTAATGTGCAGTTTATTTTGCAGAAATAGAGATTACATCAGTTGAACTCTGTGTATCTGTTAGTACTCATAGAGATCGACATTTCATGTAGTCATTCTCTCTGTAATTAGATTTTTTAAAATGCTGTTTTAAATTAATTGCTCGCTGTTGGCTATGTACTGTCACAATATTCTCAGATGGTATTTCAATAAAGCCTCTAAGTCCCATCTTGTCTTGCCATCAACAAATAATGGAACTAGAAGAAGATTCTATTGATACAGCTGAAGTTAAGGTAGAAAAAGTAGCAGAGAACAAAAAAAAGAGGAGTCAAAATTATGTTTCACAGTCTGCAGTCGCATTACGCTGTCGGGTTATGCCCCCTCCTTGCATCAAGAACCCCTATCTAAAGGATGGTTCAGAAATGGATGTAGACCCTTTTGGAAATCAAAGGTCAAAATGTTCAGGTAGACTCGTGATTTTTCCAGCAAAAGTTGATGATCTTGATACTTTAGGAATCTTGTTACATTTCCAATAATTCTTTCAGAAATATTCTTCATATTAAAAACCCATGCAATGTAGGTTTCTTCTCTGCAATTATGGGTGGAGAAGGTCTTTCACGCTATCACACAGATTTTCATGAAATTGAGGTAGTTCATTGCTATCCCGAGAATTTGTGGATTTCTTTGTAACCAATCAGACTAATAAATTTTTTTTTTTTATCATTAAAATTCCTCCAGCAAATTGGTGTTGGCAATTTTAGTCGAGTCTTTAAAGTTTTGAAAAGAATTGATGGTTGCTTGTATGCTGTTAAACATACAACGAGGCAGTTGCATCAGGACACTGACAGGTAGTTTCTTTTTTCTTATTTGGGCTATATTGTTTATTCTTTTGGTATCGACGTGCTATATATAGTGATTTGCACTTTGCAGGAGGAAAGCTTTTATGGAAGTTCAAGCTTTGGCGGCACTAGGTTGGTATATTCTTTTCTTTTCTCCGCTTCACACTTTGGATACACAGGGCACTCTTGCTTAAGTGTTTTTATTCTTTTGTTCCAATAGGGTCTCATGAAAACATCGTTACTTACTACTCTTCATGGTTCGAGAATGAGCAACTTTACATTCAGCTAGAGCTCTGTGATCATAGCTTGGCCAATAAATCTACTCAAATTTTCACCGAGGGAGAAGTGCTGGTAGTTGTGCATCAGGTTAGTGTTATTGTAGAGTTGGAATAGATTAAGAACGTTCTATATTTCACTTGCATGGTTGCGTAAAAGGCTAAAATAAATGCATTTGTGGAAGAGTTTCCATTATAACTTGCAGCGTATTAGAAAGATTATATAATATTAATTGTGAGTCCTGTGGAAGATTCAAGTTTTTCATGACAAATGACTGTTTTAATCTTTTTCTTGTAAAGTTCCCTTTTAATGTGTCCATTATATGTAAATTTAACTACTTAAAATCAAATTCAATCTGTTCATTTTTGTTAAATATGCTCTGATTTATTTTATATAATCTAAAAGAGTCTTCTCCTGCGTGTTAACCATTTTCATCTGGAGTTGCTTTTTTTACTGTATCCACTGCATGTACATTTAAGTAAAATCAGATTTAATTTGTTTGTCTTTCATTGAATATATTCTGTTTTTATCTTAACATAATCTAATAGAGTCTTCTCCTGAGTAGGTGCGTGATTTATTTGGATTGTCAAGACGGACCACTCTGTAGAGATTCTAGACTGTTATCTTTCACAGATATCTTAAGTTATTCCAATGACAGTTGATGTCACTTCCAGGCTTCCTTTTTTTTATTATTTTCCAGTTAATAACCATTGAAAGGGCTGTTATCTGGTTGGCTGTAACCTATAGGTACTCTGTGTCAACCAGATTCCGATAATGGTCCTTTATTTTCCATTTAATGGCATCCACCTATTTACCTTCTTTTGATTCTTCTGAATTCAGAAAACAACTTGAAAGTTTATGCGAAAGCCTGTCTTAATTTTCACACATCGATATTCTGTTTGATTATGTGCCACTCTGATGCAAGTCTTTTACAGATTGCTAAGGCATTGCGGTTTATGCATGAGAAAGGAAT
>NW_019014683.1:1219755-1251474 GCF_000150535.2 Carica papaya | reverse complement strand
TGTGTAAGGAATGGTTATGAGGAATGCGACTCTAATACTAACTGTAAATGCTCAAAACTTAAATGAAAATAAGGTCACAAATTAAATGTAAAAGCGTATAATAACGTTAGGGTTTACATTTCTTACACATAAATTACCATACCCAATAGGGCTATAGAAATGTCCATTTCACAGCAGTTCATAAAAAAAATATAATAATATATAAAAATAGTAAATAAATATTATATGAATGTTAACCTTCACTAGCTCTTGATAGGATCTGAGGGGACACCTACTCACAGCCCTCTTGCTAATCAGGATCTGGATCTTGATCTTTTTAATATGAAATGGTTAATAGGAGAGGAGGTGAGCTATACTAACCCAATAAGAATATCACATTACTCACCGATAGGGGAACTGAATGTTGATAAAAATTATAAAAACAACCAATTGAGCTTTTAATTTAAGTAAATTTATTTATCATAAGAAAAACTATTTATTGCATACTTACCATTACGAGATTTCCAAAATTGACCTATAGAGACAATAACTTAAATAACATTATGATCTCATATTCAAGTGAGCAAAAACAACAAATTTCTCTTTTTATTTGCTTATTAGTATCCCTGTATGTCCATAGGGATGTCCCACTACGCATGAACCTAATATATAAACTTGTTAACTAACCAGCTGTTCTCACACCTCGTCCGGTATGAGCACCAAAAATACCATATTTCGATATTCCGTCTGGTATGAGGGTGAATCAGGTTGTCCCATACCCTGTCCGGTATGAGCACCAAAAGTATCATCCCTTAATATCCCGTCTGGTATGAGGGTAAATCAGACCATCCCCATACTCTGTCCGGTATGTTACAAAATATATTCATATAATAAGTTTACTTAATCATTTTTTTAAGAATTAATTAAGTTTTTAATCCTTGGTCATTTCACAAATCATTATCAAAATATTTGAAAATCATTACATACATAATGAATCATGATGTGGGTTTGTGACCGGAATAACTAGTATATATGTTAGGCATTCATTGATGTAAGCACTTGATAACTTTGATCACAAACAACTCATATACCTATATATATATTATAGTAAAATATTATTATTATTATTATTGTTAGTATTATTATTATTATCATCGTCATTAAGATAAATTGCCACGTTTATGTACCATATTTCTCACTTTTGTTAATTTTATATATCGTGTATATACATATATATTTTTAATTTTAAGTATCATGTTTTAGTGGGCATCTTAGTTGATATGATAGGTTTTTGTGAATCTCTTTTTACAAGATTTTGTACGGGCCGCTTGTTAAACTATTAATGATATAAAAGGCATGATAGATATATATATATATATATATATATATATATATATATAAGCTACTTTATTTGGAATATTTTTAATCAAGGCAGTGTTTATGCCACTTCAATTTTATTTATTGGTACTTAAAAAAGTAAACTAAATAATAAAAGTACCTTTGATTAACCTATTTACACATATATTAATTTAGTGATAATATTAAATGGTATATATACATACACTAATGACAATACTGAAATTTAATTATAATCTTTTGATTTTAGATCTTCCATTATATTTCTTTGATTTTTTTTTTTTGTTGTTACTTATTTTTCTTCTATGTAAATATATATATATTATGTTAATATTTTTATTTTTTTCAAAAAATTTACCTTTATGGTATTGTATCACTAATTATATTTATAAAAATAATTTATTAATATAAATATAATTTTTTTGTCAGATAGTCTTAAATTATTAATCCATTAAGATTGTTAGAAATAAAAATTAATAGATCATATAATAAGAATAACTTTTGTGTTGAATATTATATTAATAACATGAAAAAAAAAAATTACATAATTTTTAATATTATTCGCAAGTTTTGATATAAATGGAATTCTTTGGTAAAAATTAAATATTTTTTTTATTCTAATATACTATGGTGGCAAAGTAATAATTTAATAAATAAAATAAATTATAATGTTATCTCGATATATTATTATTATATTCATGCGATATTATATATTTTTCTAATTGTTACCCATTTTTATTTATTTCAAAACTAGCAAAATAATCATTTATATAGACATCAATATTAAAAATATTTCTACCAAATAATAATATTGATAATATTACAATAAATTTTTGATTATTCGTAATTCAAATTGATTGAATGCTAAATCATATATTTATTTAGCTTGATTCGATAATTTTTAATAAAATTTCATTTATAGGTAAAGTGAAATTTTATATTTTTTCGAATTAAAGTAAATTTTATTAGTTTTAAATATTTAATGTCGCATTTAATTTTAGATGCATAATATAATAAAATTAGAAACAATGTTTATGTGACATTATTATATAAATGGATAAGCTTGTAAGCTAAAAATAATTTACTCATTTAAAAAGCTCTAAAAGCAATTTAAAGACTTTACCTTATCTTAAATTCCAATATCCCAAATTGTACCTACTTATGCTTTGAGTTTAGCTTATCAAATGAACTTATATTTATATTTTAGTTTATAATTTTTGCAAATTTCAAATATGAATTTATGAAAATATTTAATTACCATTTAATTTAAAATTTTAAAGGAAAATGAACATGAAAATTAGGTCCGTATGACCAAGTTAAATATTAAAAAATTTTAAAAATTAATTTAATTGTACTTAATATTTTAATAATTTTAATTTTTAATTAATTTAATGGGTTAGGCGTCAATGAGGCTTTGCCCAATTTGGGCCTGGCCCAAATCGAACCGTTAAAATAGCCCGGCCCATATTAAAATTTAACATTTTCTTGAAAATTTAAAAAAAAAAATTAAAGCATAAAAAGTACTAAAAAATATATTTTATTTTATCTCAAGGATCTCTTCGGTCTTCATCGTCGCTCATCTTACATATTCGTCATAGCAAGAGCTGAAAATCTTCCTCAAGCAGGTAACGACTCGATCGGACCTTTTGTTTTTGTTTTTTTGTTTTTTTAATCTC
Source organism: Carica papaya (assembly GCF_000150535.2). The sequence continues at coordinate 1,248,463 of NW_019014683.1, read as the reverse complement.
CGGTAAATACATTTTCGTTTTGAACAAATTGAGGATTGATTTAGGGATTGTTGTTGGAATTTGGATGATGTATTGAATTTGATTGGTCGGATATGAACTTGGAAGTTTTGGTTGTTTGATTTTTAAGATAGGAGACAAATTGGACTCCCTTGCATTTGTTTCATCTTCGTGTTCTGAATGAGAGTCCTTAATCTGCTAGATTTTTCACCATTTTGATTTAACTTCAGTCGGCTAATCCAAAAATTTTTAATCTAGGATGTGTGTTACTCCGGATGTGCAATGTTCTGGCTGTTAAATCCTCTATGATATTATTATAAGTTGTGTGTTAGTAATGGAGTAGACTTATGAGTAAATTGTTCATGCTGCTTGAAATCCCTTTCAGTTTAGATTGCTGATAGCAACAGTGACTCAAGTTACGATGCACATTGATTCAGCTGTATAAGATGATTTTACAAGCAGCACGAAGATAATGTTTTCTCCGCATTGCATATAGAGTAGTATTTTCTTCTATTGAAAAAGCAAGCAGTAACCCCGCTTAAATCAAATGAGCCATAGTAAAAATTTTGCTGGTCTCATTTTACCTGGGTGATTCACTTGAACCCCAATCTACAACATTTAGAATAGGCAGCTACCTCCTCACTTTCCTCGCTTTTATTTTAGGCTTAGTAGCCATTGGTTTTGGTGATCATTGAATTCTTGTTTCATATTTGTTGTTTTGTTGGATGAGTGTTTTGATTTTATTATTGGAAGCTGAGTTCTTATGATGGATGTTGTGCACATGGGCGTCCTTTCATGCCAATTGCAGAAGAATAAGAAGCAGCATATAGAATTTGAAGAAGCAAAAGAGGAAGAGAGATGAAAAAGTTTGATCCATGGCCCATTTTCTTTAGAAGAGAATGGAGTCGTAACTGGCCATTCCTGGTCGGCTTTGCCATCACTGGAACCCTAATTACAAAGTTTACTAGCAGCCTCACTGGTACCTGATGATTCATTGCTCTTTGCATCTTTTCTAATTTCTTGTCATCTATATATATATATATATATATACATAATATCTGTATGCATCTTCATATATGGATTTAATTTGGTCTGTCATGTGATTACTTCTGTGTATTTCCTTTGTGATTTTAAAAGCCTAATTGCTTAACTTAAATTGTATATTCAATGATGTTAATGATATGCAGAGGAAGATGCCAAGAACTCACCCTTCGTGCAAAGGCACAACAGGTACCTCCTTGCTTCCCAATTAATTGATTTCAAATCTTTGTTATTTTCCCTGATTTCCATGAACCAATGCAAAGCATATGATCTTATTCTTGCTAGCAATATGCTTTTATTTTTCCATAATTTGTTGTCATTTCACAGATTGTGTTTCATTTTCCTTGACAAATGAGAAACTGGAAGTCTTTTATAATTGACATGCAAGTAGGCCTCAGAACATCTTATTTCAAAAGAAAATGGCTATGGTATTCTTTCCTGTGAGATGTATATTCCCAACTCAACTTTAGCAGCACCTACGGATGCAGAGTGTAGCCAAAAAAAAAAAAAAAAACACTAAGGTTTCTGTCATTAGCGGGCTTTTCAGGCTGCAAAAAGAGAACATGCTGCGTTTTAGATATGTGATTATTGTATGATGCAGTCCGTTGCTATGTGATTATTTTATGAAATAAGGATATTCGAGAATGCTGGATTTTAGATATCATATGGGACTTCAAGTGGGTGTAGTGAGATTAAGGCTATCCTTGATTGAAAAATCTGTAGAATAGTACATCTACAGTCAAAATAAGTGGATTTCTAATTTATAGCTTCCCGAGTAACAATTGCTAATCCATCTGCTAGAAATTTAAATTAGGATTAGAAATTAAGGTTTTGCACTAAAGGGTTAAGGTAAACAAACAAGATAGAAAGGGAACCAAACGTGTCCAATACTGAAGGATTTAATCAAACTTAGCCACCAGCAAATGAAATCATTGTAGGAATTGAACCAAACTTGACCAACAGTTGAATCTCATTACTTTTTTCTACGTTACAATGAAATTCTACAAAGTGACGGCAAAATTTATGGATGTTCTAACTATCTTATAATCAAGTCTTACAAATTGACTGTGTGATCATATCGATCGATGCTCTAACTGTCTCAACTCTATTTCCAAGAGATCACCCTTTCTCCTCCAATGTGTTTGTAGGTGATTTCTGCCAAGTCATGGGGGGTGTATGGCTTGCTTTTTAATAATACAAGATAAGTTGTGTATATACAATTAATTCCTACTTATATACATTCTTATTCTCGAATAATGTTCGACATCTCTGTTGATTGGCTGTTTTCTTGCCTGGTTGAACCCTTATTGGGAATTACAAAGGAATATTAATTTTGGCAAGAGCTTATGCTATGAATATACAGTATGTTTATTGTGGTTAAAGCATAACTTTTATGAATTAGACTCCTAAAAAGCTTACTGACCAAAGAACTGAATTTGGGATGGGGAATGTTATAAAATCTCTGAGTTTTCTCATCTGATACTTTTAATTGAGACAAATTATATATATGTGTGTGTGTGTGTGTGTGTATATATTATATTAAAATTATTAATTAATTAGTGAAGGAATATGATATAGACTGAAAATGAATAGAAGTCAACTAAAACAAGTCGAAACATGCTTTTTCTTCTTCTATGCACATTCATGCATGCATGTAATACATACATATATATATATATATAGGTTCACACGATTAGCTGTTCAAAAGACATGGTCAAAGGCATATCAGATCATCGCTTCTTCTTGTCAATTGTTTTTTGAACAAAGTGTTTGATCAAAACTCAAAAGCCCAAAGGGCTCATCTTTCTAATCTTTTTGAGTATATATATATATATATATTATATATACATATATATATCTTACCTTTTGCCTAATCTTTTCTAGATTAATGTCTAGAAAGAAAGTTATAAAGTTTTCTCTAAAAGTTAAAAAAAAAAATAGAAAAAAATAATTATAATTTAATTAAATCATTTGCATTTATTTTTTAATTCTATATTTATATATAACTGTATTTCCACATATTAGTTTAGGGATTATAGAAATACTTAACATAAATTAGATATAAAATTAATTTAGAAGCATTTAATTATATTTTAAAATTTCTATTTGAATTTGAAACAAAATTAACATTGTTTTTATTTTAAATTATTTTCTTAATCAACATGAATTAGATTATCCCATTTGTTTTTTTTTTTTCTTAATGAAACATCATTATCATAAAATATGACTAATTAATTATTAAATTATATATATATATATATGCTAATGGGAAAAGGATAATATAATATATATATATATATATATATATATATAAAGAAAGAAGGCCATAGACGTCGTTTGTGTTGTTTTTATCCAAGAGATAACTTAGCCTATGTCAATTAGCAACTAATAATTAATTAACCTGTATTAATGCGACGTATTAACATCTAAATGCTGCTAGTTCTAATTAATCCAGCTTGTCTTGTACTCGGTTTTTCAAAAGATGTTCTATAAAATTAACTCTTCAAAGACATCTACATATATATATATATATTATAATAATAATAATATATATAAATTAATGTTATGTACATAAATTCCATCGACCATGATCGGTAATTACCAAGCCAAATTAATTGTCGTTTTGTAATTTGGGAGAAATTGAAGCTGAAAAAATTAATTTAAAATAATTTGACTCGAATTTTAGAATTTATTACCTCAATGTTTTTTATTTTTATTTTTATTTTTAATATTATAGATTCTGTCTCTTTGTTGTTTCTCGTTGTATAGTATCGGCTGCTTTATATCATTGGTCTTCATTAATAAGCTTAATTATTAAAAATATTATTAGTATAATTACTACTTAATATATAATTATATCTATTAGCATCGATGAAATATGGATGCCTTTTTTTGTCATAATTTTTTAATTTGGCAAACTTAATATTGATTATGAATCGATCTTATTTAACATGCTTTATTTCTATATATATATATATATATATATATACATAAACGTACATAATTAATCTTAATTAATTAGTTAATTAAGTTCATGGATCATAATTATGAACATGGTTTTTAATTATGTAGTGGATTGATGTGAGGGGAGTGGATTAAACTTGGTAGTATAAATACATACATATATATATATATATATTTATATTTTTGTTTTTATATAATATGAATTTGTTAATGTTCGATAAATGTAAATTGAATTAAGTTGAAGGTTGTCCATTTCTAACTACAAAATTATGAAGATTAAAATTGTCTCTCATGATCTCTTAAGTTGTCTCTTAGGCAAGAGAACAATACAATCAATATATATATATATATATATATATATATAACTATTACTTTTTCCAATTATTATGAAAAGGGTTTTCAATTAATTTATAAAAAAAATATCTACAAGCATTTTTTTTAAAAAATAAATAAATATTGACATTTGCGTTATAAAAATCTATATATTAAACAATGAAAATTAACATGAATCACAAAGAAGTTAATTAGGATTACTTTACATAAGTATCATGTAAACCGAAAAAAAAGTGATTAGAATTTTATAATTAGTAAATAATCTTAAGTTAATTAAACCATGATTATGACTTGCTTGGCCCCCTTCGATTGTTTGGATTAGATGAGACGAATGTAATCCGGCACCGTTTAAATAACGACAGCCACATGTAGTGACAACCTAAGCTTCTTCTATTCATTTAATCCATGTTGTTTTAATTATAATTAAAAAAAAAATTATATTCAATATATTAAATTTGATTTTTTTTTAAAAAAAATAATTAAAATTTTATTTAATCATAATTAAAAATATTCGTACAAGAAAATTATAATATCATCACTTCATTCCACAAGAAGAATTTAAATTAAATAACATATAATAATTAGAGGGGTAAAACCGTAATTACATTAACTACCCATCAAGAGAAAGCACATGAATACTCTTCTGGTCTCTGTCAAACAACAGATATGTACACACACACACATATATATATATATATGTATAAAGCCAAACAAGACCAAGCTTTTGCAATGTCTGTCTTAGTCCTATGAATCAAAAGACAATTCCCTCATCCTCTTCACCAGAATTCATATGCTTCTTGTCTTGATTTTGTGTCTGTTCTTTCGATTTCTTTACTTTCAAAGAAAAGGATACAAAGTGAAATTTGCATACCGTATAAATTGTACTTATTTTTTTTTTTCTGATTGGTATATTATTAGTTTGTATTGCCACTAATGTCGAATATCACGGGGGACGATGGGAGTTTCTCTTCGGATGATGCCGGGTATCAAGAAGTGCAACACCTGCAAGTTAATCAGCAACTGCAACTGCAACTGCAGAATCAGATACATGCTGCTCCGGCCACTTCTAGCGCGACTAACAGTAGTGGTTCTACTGTGCAACAACAGTCGCAGAAGCAGCAGCAACAACAACAACAACCAGTCAAGAAGAAAAGAAATCTTCCGGGAAATCCAGGCAAAATTTCAGTCCCTTCTTGATAAATATACGTATCAGTAATAATATATATGTTACTATAAATATGTCTTTTGAAATGCACTAATCCCCTTTCTTAACACTTCAAGATGCATGCTTCCTCTTTGCTTCTTGTTATTAGTCTTAGAATTATGTATATAGATGATATCATATACATGTTATATTCATGGCAACTGGATATAATACATATATATAGATATATGTATGTATGTGTATATATAAATGAGGTTTCACCATTTCTACCTTTATGTGTCTCAAGATGGGCATACATGTCATGGCTGGATTTAATCAAACCTAATCTGTTTAAATTGGATTTTCCCCTTTTTTATAAAAAGAATAGAAGAATGATTCTTTTTCCTTTTTGAAAAATACCCTTTTCATGTGAAATCTTGAAAGTTCAAATTACATGAGAAAAGAAAGAAAGAGGTTCAATTATTGGCATAAAAGATTCCAATAATTGTTGAGGAAGTACTGTGTGTGTGTGTGTGTGTGTGTGTGAATATATATATATTTTTTTTTTATATTCTCAATCATGGGGTCATCAATTACATTCTTTTTTGACTATATTTACAAATAAATATATATTATATATGTATTATATATAAAATATGAATGTAATTAATTAATCAACTAATTCTCTTCTTCTTCCCACCCTAATCTAACAGACCCAAATGCAGAAGTCATAGCTTTATCACCAACAACACTAATGGCAACAAACAGGTTTGTGTGTGAAATATGCAACAAAGGGTTTCAGAGAGACCAGAACCTGCAACTGCACAGGCGAGGCCACAATCTTCCATGGAAGCTCAGGCAGAGAACCAGCACAGAAGTGAAGAAAAGGGTGTATATTTGCCCAGAACCAACATGTGTACACCACAACCCGGCTCGCGCTCTAGGCGACCTAACAGGAATCAAGAAGCATTTCAGCCGCAAACATGGTGAGAAGAAATGGAAATGCGATAAGTGCTCCAAGAAATACGCAGTGCAGTCTGACTGGAAAGCTCACCAGAAGACTTGCGGCACTAGGGAATATAAATGTGACTGTGGAACAATCTTTTCCAGGTTTATGATCTAAAAGTTCTATATGTGACTAAGAGTGTACTAACATATAAGCCCATATATGTATGTGAAAATATATATATACTGTTGTTTGTGCAGGAGGGACAGCTTTATTACTCACAGAGCTTTTTGTGATGCATTGGCTGAAGAGAACAATAAAGTAAACCAAGGACTAATGAACCAAATGGGATCAAACTTGCAGACCCAAGTGCCTGCAGAGCTCATGTCTTCATCAATGGCGGGCTTAAACCCAAACACCATTAATAACCCATCCATTGGATCAGACACTTTCAACACTTTTGACCCTAAAAACCCTCTGAAGTCCCTGGCTCAAGACCTCATGCCCATGCCTTTCAAGTCCATGAACATGGCAGGGGCAGGAGCTGGCATGTTTTCAAGCAGCTCAGGCACTCTCTTTGGCGGACCAAGAAGCAACATTGCATCTTCATCCTCCAGTCTCCAGCTCAGTTCCAATAGTACGTCATCTGGGTTCAACTACTTCCATCCAGATACCAAAAATGGCGGCTCAATGAGCCAGCTTTCAGCTGGGTCAGCTCACATGTCTGCTACAGCCTTGTTGCAGAAAGCAGCACAGATGGGAGCCACAGCAAGCAACAGTATAAATTCTCCCATGATGCAGAAGAGCTTCACCGGTAGCATGGTGGGTTCTGATCATAATAACCATCACCACCATCATCATCAGATTCAGGGCCAGCTCTCATCGGTGAGACCATCATCGTCTCCAGCTTACTCCAGTGCAGTTCAGCAGCATGCTACTAATAACAGCTCCTCATACGATCACATCCCACCAGTAATGCAGAATCATGATGATGATCGTCATCATCAATCAAGCCACATGGTGGGAATCAACGGTGGATCATCATCTTCATCAACAGGGTTGCTCCCAAACCAGCTCCTGAGAAAAAACACGCAAGAAATCCAACAGATTTTCGACCCATCAGGCAACTGCAGCTCCGCCATGAACGACATTGGCATTTTGACGAACATGTTCATGGCGGGTGGCGAACAGAACCAAGGTTTCCCGAAAAACATGGAGCAGGAAGAGAGTAGAAGTGGGTCAAGCTTGGTACAAGGTGGAAGAGCTGCATTAATGGCGGATAACAGGAATAACCAGATTATTACAGGTGGGTCAACAAGATTTGGATCAGGAAGCAGCAATGGAGGATCATCGAGTGACATGATGACACTTGATTTTTTGGGGATTGGATCAGTGTCAAGACCGGTAAATTTGCATGAACAGCAGCAGAAAAGTTTGGAGATGGAAGCAATGAGTCAGCAGAGATTGCCATTGATGAATCCTTACAATCAACAACAGCTCTCGCATGGAGATCATTCAGCCATTGAAAAACCCATTTGGGATGTTTGATTCACAGAGAGAGAGAGAATTAAAGTAGGCTTCTTTTTTCAATCTAAGAAAGAAAATTTTCCTTTTTTTTTTTTTTTGCTTCAAGTTAGAAACTGAGATATGGCAATTAACATTTGCTGTTGGTTATGATGATGATGAGCATAAATGACATTTTGAAAATTCTATCATTTTTAATTTTTGTTCTATGATTTTTCGGGAAAAAAAAAACAAAATAAATCAATCATATATACTTATAGAATATAATAATTTAAACTCTCCATTTTTAAGTCTACATGTATTACGAAAATTTAGAAATAAAAGAAAAAATATAATTTTGTAAAAAAAAAATTAATTAATTAATTAATTAGCCATACTTGGGCCTAAGATTTCTTTTGGATCAATTAGGCAAACCACTAGAAAAGTCATTGTTGGGCCGAGGCCCATCTAACCTTTGTGAAATGACCAAAAGACCCATAGGGTTCCATTTCAACGACCAGGGGTAATTAGGTAAATTTAGGAGCCATCCCTCTCTATGCGGCCAACAAACCCTAACCCTAATTTGTGTCGCCACAACATGTATAAATATTGACAGACAGTGCATCTCATTTCATTCTTACCCGTCTTCTACGATCTCTCCATCTGTCCCGGCTGGTGTGCGATTTAGGGTTGTCATCTTTTTCTTGCGTGCTTCATTTGTGTCCTACCTGTGTTTAATTTTGTTGTTAGGGTTTTGAGAAATTGAGTGGGAGGCGATGATGCTGAGAACTACCTATTTTATGAGGGAAAATTTCTCCCCTCGTGATTAGAAAACACCAATGGATCCTTCTGAGCTCCTCACTTCAATTTTTCCTCTCTGTATTTTTTTTTTTTACTTTTGCTCGTTCAATTCCCCCTTTTCTTTTCTGGGTTAAAGAAGAGAGAGCCATTGATGTGATGATAATTTTTCTCGGAAAATACGATGTCGACTCAAACAAATCAGACTACAATTATCTGATCACTTGGTTCTCTTCTTCTATTTTCTTTTTTATTCGTACGAGTCGTATTTTTCTCGGAAAATAATTTGATCCGATCAAGTTTTTCGGTTTTCTTGAACAAAATTAGTTTTATCTCCATAACCCAAAATTGAAAATGAAAAATATTTTGTTTTTAAGTTGACTGATGAATTGATTTTTTAAGAACCTGATTTTTTTTATGAACCCTAAAAATTACAGAAAATAGAGTTTTAACAATTTTAGATCTTAATAGAATATTAAGATGATGTGTTTTATTAAAATATAAATTTATAAAGATGAGATGAACAATCAAAAGCCTCTGAGCGTAATAGAAAAATATGAAGATTAGAAAATCTCATATGCTTGAAAAATTAGGTGTATAATTTATTAAAACTATAACATGTTAATATTATTTCCAATAATAGTGGCACCATCAAAACTAGGGCAGGCTGCTCCTCATTTGGGTATTCTGCCCCATTATTTAAAACTACAGAACTAATAACAAATGGCAAACAAGGTGAAAGTCCAGCTTCATCAATTTAGTGTTAATGGTGTTGACATGGTGGGAGTGGAGGTCCCAACCTAAGCTGAATGCTTGCCTGAGCAATGTTCCTGGCTTCCTTCAAAACTTCCCTTTCTGCTTCTTCTGCCAATTCTTTTGCTTCCCTATAATCACCGAATAGTTTACAGATATGTTAAACCTATAACCGGAGGGAAACGAGTAAAACTGACATGCTCGTAAGTACCTAATTGTGAGATCCGGTGGCATGGAAACTTCTATTTCTAGGAAAATCTTGGATTGCAACAAGTGGGGGGTTATGCGTTCCACTACCATTTTCTGAAAAAATTCACAAAGAAAAAGGATCTTATTTGCAATCCTAATGAACTTCTAAATGGTACATTAATTCAATTTTGAAGGGAAATTAATCAGAAGATTCAATCTTGAATAATTCTTTAGGCATCCTCTAATGAACAGAATTACGCATTGATAAGAAGGTCAGAGGAAATGCAAACCTCTCGGAATTCTGATGAGAGAATATTAGAGACCATATCTTCAACATCTTTGGCCTCTTCACAGATATTCCTGCCCCGGTTAGTGATTCGAGTCGAGCATTCTTGTTGATCTGTTGCACTCGAAGAAAGCTGGATATATGCTGGATCTGCAGAACATTTGAAGAAAGTAATTGCGAGATATTTATGATTCCATCAAACAGAATTGTCTATTAAACAATACAAATATCGCTGGTAAAAGGACATAATTTCCTGTTTTTTCACCCCAGTCCTCATGGGTCTTACTATTGTTTTACCTTTGTATGCAAAGACTCTTTATTGCTGTATAACTAAAATAAACTTCTTCCTGCAACTTTTTGCGAAGATGATTTCGCCTACCTATATGTATGAAAACTTCAGAAACTTCTGGATGAGACATATGAATTTGATGACGAACATTTTCACCTACACCATGTGCAGCACTAACACTAGAAAAGGGATCAACCTGCAATAAGAAGTAACAGGTCACAGGAAAAGAATCATGAGAGATACCTGATGGTTGCGAAATGATTCTTTCTTTTTTTTTACGTTCAGAAGCGTTAAACTTTAGAAGCAGGAGAACTCACTACAATATGCACATCAAGGTAGAGTGATGAACCAGCTCTTCTTCCCCTCAACCTATGGCATCCCTGCAGATTTATATCAGTGAAATAAAATATTAAATTCATCAGTAAAGAAGCCAACTGATAATAACTCTCGTATTCCATGACCAAAGAAAGAAAAAGTAAATCTAAAATGTCGAAGTTAATAAATTGTACTGATTGAGAAAATGAATTACATACTTCCTGAACAAAACTGACTACAAGTTCGAGAGGTCAAATAGTAGTTTGAGTTCCTGAATCTCAAGGCAGTATGGCAATTCAAACAGTAATGTTAACTAGCATTCTTAAATCTATAAGCCCCCAGTGGCATTTATTTACTTTACTTGATAATAAGCTTCATATAACTTAAAAGTGAGTGCTCCATGAAAAAAAAAAAAAAAAAAAAAATTAGAACATCCATGCAATCTTCATGAATGGAGTTTTCATTCAGCAGAATAACATCCAGAAAAAAGAAATTAAATTTATGTGCTTATCTACCCTTACTGTTTACTCAAACAACACTTACCTTAACTCCTTCAACCTCTGATATTGTTTGTCTTATAGGATCCAACTGTTGTGCCGGGATAGCAGCATCCACCAGTTCCAAGATGCTAAGAGTTCGTGCCAAAGTACATGTCAAGTAAGATACGGATGGAAACAAACAAAAGGAAAAGATTCATCCAGTCCCAGTCAAATGCTAAAAACGTAAAATACAGCATAAAAATGCAAGACTTTTCATGGCTGATGCAGTTACATAATTAAGAGAGTTATGTAGTCATAGCATTTCCTCCAAATGCTTTTCTTCAAATTCTCAGGACAAAAGAACACAAAGATTCACACATGAAAAGATATAATTGCCAATTCACTAACTTACATTGATCTTCTAAGTCCAATTTTCTATACTTACTTTAGACCCAACAAAATTCAAAAGAGCAATAGCTGAAGGTGAGGTAGGAACAATAAGATACAGATGTGCGTGAGACTAAGAATGCCTACCTCTGGTATCCAGTTTCTAGTCCAGCTTTAAAAATCATTCCTGAGACAACAAGCCCCGCAAGAGGATCCAGAAACTTAACTCCAAGGATTGAGCCTCCTATAATGCATGAAAAACAAACATTCACACATTAAGTACTTCAGCAAACACAATGTGCACAGAAAGACTACCTTCAAAGAGATGCTAAATGGAAATAGGAACCAGGGCCAAAAGTTAATAAATATGGAAATACTGCTTAATTCTCGCTTGAGAGGTCATTCTTTAAACAGTGAAGTAAAGAGTTGCAAGATGGGATAAAAAGTAGGATTGAAGAGTTAAACAGAATACTCCACTCTTCTAATGTTTAATAAACGACTGTTGAAACTGCACCTTGAAAATATAGAAATGTTCAATACTCCAAAAATGAAAAACAAGTACCAGACAAATTGGCACAAGATGATCAAACATTCACAAGTTATTAGAATATAACCATATGAGGGGACTTTCTACCCAAAATATAGTGGTACCACATCTTTGAAAGAAGCTTATAAAAACTTAAAAGGAGTGTTGGACAATAATCTACTGCAGCAATATCATCTTATAAAGCCCTTCAAATACAATATTCTTAAATCCCATTGGATCCAACCTTTCACCTCTAGATTAGATAGGTTCTAGTCTCGTCTTAAACCATAAGATTATTTGGGTCCAATAGCCAAAAGACCACCATATTATGATTTCATCCTTTATTATTTTGTTCAGGAATCAAAGTCTGAAGTGGAGATTCGATAGTAGCATAGATTCAGAACCCAGAGCCTGTGTTCCTCATAGGAAAAAAAAAATCTAGAGCTAGCTATAGTTCAGAAGACAACAGTCTGATCATTTGAGATAAAAAATAAATCTTAACCTGCTAATCAGCAGTCATTCAAACGGCATAATGTCTAAAACTATAATTAACAAGCAGGAGTAATAGAAGCAACTCAGCACCACCACCTCACTTCTGTGACTGCAGTGTAATGTCCTACAACCACCACCTATCCTTAACAGCAGATCGAGAAAAATAATTAAAAAAAAAAGAGAATAAGTTCTGCAATAAACAATTTTTAAACGAAGCCATTTAAACAGATTACACCAGGTAACTTGTATATCATGCAACAAATATACCTCATGTTTAATAACTTAAAGCAAACTGAATAACCATTTATCAATAATGATGTCTTACCAACACCTATCAGAGCAACTATAGAGGAAATTGCATCTGCACGATGATGCCAAGCATTTGCTTTCATCAGCCCACTGCCTTGTCTCTCCCCAGCTCTTTTTGTTATCCAATAAAGCCTAAGGACAAGAAGAGAAGAGCATGTACAAATGAACTAGACATATAGCTAAGAAACATAGCATCAAAATTGGACACCTGAAAAAAGATAGCTGGTTAATATTACACAACAACAAACTACACCCCTTCCCCCCAGCCACACAACCCACTTCACCACCCCAAAAAGAAAAAAGACACCCCTTCCTTTCCAAACATTATCCTGAAAAGAGAAGGACAGTACATAAAATTCATCCAACAAGGTAAAACAGTAGCTCTGAAGCCTTTGTTAATGCCAGATTCCCACAAACATGAGCTGCCCATAATGCTTACAGGTATTTACACATGCAGACAAAGCGAGCTGACACACGAAAAAATAACACAATAAAATGCAAACTATAGAATGAAAAAATTTACACTTTGGGAGGACATTAAACAAGCAAAACATTCTTTACTCAACAGCCAAAAATTTTGGTACCCTTCTTTAATAGATATCGATGCAATAGTCATACTCAGAGCCAGGATCGGGTGATCCATATCAATTCCATGGTGATGTCCATCATCATGACGATTGTCATGAGTGTGCTCATGAATAAATGATTGGTTGACAACTTCAGGAGCTGTAGACAGTAACCCCTGTACATGAGGGATAAAAGAAATCTCAAGGCATGAAAGAAATCAAAGACCAATGCAATTTCACATCATACTAGTAGTTTTCCAGAGTTATGTCTCTCTCTCTCTCTCTCTCTCTCTCTCTCACACACACACACACACACACACACACACATATCCAACTTTCATCTATAAAAAAAAGTGCAACGAACAAACTAAATTTTAATCTTTAACTGCACATTTCATGTCAATATAGGAGAAAAGCAGAAGCAGTCATACAAGCAAAAGATCTAAAGCATGCCATGCAATACCACCAGCAGTTGCCAGAAGCATAAAAGAAATTCCAAGAGCTCCGAGAGTTTCAAATTTACCATGTCCTGAGAGTAAAACAAAACAAAGAAAAGAGTATGAAATCTAGAAGCCAAGTGCAACATGAAGCCCATGCAAACACTTACATAAAAGCAACTATCATCAAATATTTGTTTTCAGCAACATCTCCATTATTACTGTAAGGAAATGAGGAAAAAAAATTGTGCACTGTCCCTTTCAGTTAAATTCAGGGGTGAAGCTGAGAAGGATGTCCAACCACTACTATTTACATATAATTTTTTAGAAAAAGGATGAAATAAAATTCGAAAAAAAACAAGGCCATCACATCAAGATCCTCAATAAACTTGCAGTAAGGTACCCTAACTACAAAGTCAAATTATAATGACTAAGAAAAAACAAATCAAAATGAGCACGAAACTGCCATCACCAGATTAGTGCTGCCAACAAATCATAAGATATCACAGAAAAAGACAAACCATGAGTAGAACATCATTTTCTTTCAAAGAAAAGAGAGTTGAATAAACAGGCACAAGAGTACTAGAAAAAAGTATCTATAAGATCTCCTAAGTCATCTCCATCCAAGAGAGCTTCCCATTGGCTGATTGATTTTGTTACTTCTTAAGCTTCTGTTTTTAGGAAACTTGAAAAAGCCGGAAACAACTTTTCCATCACTCAAAACGAAAAATTTGATAAATTTTCTTTTTCGGATCTACTCAAGTCCAGAGTTCTCCACTAATGCAGGAGACACTGTAAAATGAAGAAGAGCTAGGTTACCTTCTTAAAAAATATATTTGCATAGAGGGAAGTAAATGCAATTAAAATTGGGGCCATGCTTGTGTTGTGCCACTTGGCACTGAATTAATAACAAGGGAGAGGGGGAGATAGGTGAAACCAACAAGTTTGTTAAAAATTAAAGAAAAAAAGTACAGATTGGAATATAGGATAGAATTATAGAACAATATATGTAAGATCAATGGAGTAACGTGTAGGTACAGATCATAAGTGACCATATGGATGTTCTTTGTCTTTAGGAGCCTGTGCAGCTTTGAAAGACCATAAAGCAATGCCACTTAGAACCTGAAAAAAATTAATTGAAGTAAAGACTATCATCTAAAAAGAAACTTAATACATGCATAAAACTATAAAAATATGGATTCACGCTATTATAGCGGTCACAAAATCATGCAAGAATAGTGTGTCAGTCATTTACTGATGTATGGTTTATAGACAAACATCCCTTTTGCAAAATTCCGACATAACGAAAAAAGTAATAACAATAGTCCACGAAAAGCTAGACGTAATCAAATGACCATATTCCGTTTTCTGTCAACTAATCCAATATAATTCACACTGTTCAGATCATTTACCCACACATTTCTTAACAAGAAAAAGGATCGTAAACCATGTCAAAAACATTGCGAATTTGAATACTATCAACACCTGCTAGGCAGTGAAAACTAGGAGTCATATGTAAACTACTAATTTAACTAATACAGTTGTGCGTGAAAGTTCATGTCGATTTATAAGCTAAAAACCAATACAATTCTTAGAAGAAAAAACAAAATTACCACATCAGATACAGAATGAGCAGCGTCAGCGATGATCGCAGTGCTTCCAGACAAATAACCGGTCACAGTTTTTCCAGCGGCAAGTCCGATATCGGCGGCGAGGCCTAGCCGAAAAATACTCTCTCCGTGCGTGCCGGAGAGGTCAGAGTGATGATGATGATGATGATGATGGTGAGAATCACCGAAATGCCACCGCCTGGAAACTTTGCGAGTGGGATAATCAGAGACAAGTTGAGGGAAAGAGCAAAATTGGGAGTGAATTTTGTGACTGGGGTAGAGAGAATTACAAGCAGAGAGTCTTGATAGAAGGTAAGATTTGCAAATAGAATTGAAGCTGTGAAATCTGAATCCCATTTTTCTATATTTCTCCCACTGGTTTGGGGTTTTCTGAGACTGAAATCACAGGACAGTGGAAGTCCAGTTTCATTCTTGCGTCTTATAAATTTAGAAATCACCAGGAAAATTAAATGGTTTGATTGCGGAGACAAAGGTTCGTGCAGCGTGATGCTGACGCGTAGCAACACATGCAACAATATTTTTCTAATATTTTACAAAATCAATATTTTTTTTTTTGATTCTATAGATTTATTATTTAACTTATTAATATATTAATAAAATTAAAATAATTTAATACAAATATAAATTTTTAATTTAAGTTCAGATTTTATTAACTAGTTAGTCGATTCATAATATTTAATTTAATAGATTTATCGTAATAACAGAGTAAAAATATTTCGTGATAGTTCGGGCAAAAAATTTAACCTAATTTTTTTAATTGGAGAAAAAGGGCCTTGCCTTGTGCATGAGGGAAAGAAAACCTTTCTGGGCCTGGTCAGTTTTCAAATTCTTCATATAGTTTTAAGCCCAAGAAATTTACAGTCATTCCAACAAATCCATGTCTTGATGTTACTTTCTGGTTGAATTTTATCTTTTGGGTCACCAAGCTTGAGTCAATAAGCCGAACGAAGAAAGAATGGAAAAGGGTCAGAGATTGGGAGGAGAACTTTTCATGTTTTTTTTGTCAAATTCAATAGATCCAGCTAATCTATGAACATTCCGAGAGTTACAATTGTGATTGTAATTTTAGTTTTCAGTGTATACTTCGTTGCCCTCAAGCCAGTAAAAATTGTTATTGAACAATTTATATTCTACATCAGACCAAAGGCCAGAACCCACGTCGTGACTGTAGGGTTATCGGCTCCTATCCCGCCATCTTCGGTCCCAATTCCTGGGAGAGTTTTGTTGTCTTGATCTGTCCAATCTATCCCAACCCGAATTCATTCTGGATTCCCCCAAGTTCCTACCCCGCATATATTTCGGTGACTTACTTCTTGGACTATTCTCTGGACTCCATGATTCAAATCCATCACTGCCCGCTTGTTCAGTTCCCTCCCATTGAGGAGCTGATAGCGGCTGACCATGTGATGATGCATTGTATCCATTTTGGTTAGAAGGTGAATATGGATTGGAACCCAAACCAAGCCTGCCTCTCCAAGAATCTGGCACTGCACCCGCATTTCCCATCGGTTGTCTAGATGAGTATGAAGGTGCATGAACTGGAGAATCGGGCTGCAATGGTGCCTGCCGCCATGTTGACGTGGGAAATTGAAGTGAAACAGGTTGCCTCTCTTGGGTCATCAATAAAGTTGATGGTTTAGCATTATTAGTAATAGTTTCCATTCGCAATGAAGGCCGCCCTGCCACACTCAATAAGTTTGTCTTTGTGGCTAAAGCCACGTCTGCAGATTGTGTTGACATAATTGGAGAAGCAGGAGAATTGGCGTGCAGAGACCGATGTAAGGAGTGGACTATTGGTGTTTGATGTTTTTCGGGTGCAACAATACTTTTGTGAGGCAAGGAGAATGGTGGGATTGCTGCCTGGACATGTTGGGAGTGTAACGGAACACTGCTTGATTGCTGCTGATGTATTGTGATATTGCTGGCTGGAATTTGAGGCCTTGCCAAGCTCGCAGCGGGAGGCTTGTCTACTGAAGTAACTATGCTTCCCATTGGAGTTTGCTGGGAAAATGGATTCCTGACAGCTTCTGGTCTCCATCCACTCTGCAAAATTCCGAAATAATTTCAGTTCAACAAAACTGAAACAACAGCCAACAAACAGTAGAATCCTACTCAAGATTATCATATTTTTTTCTCTGTAAAAAAGATTTGATTGAGAAAAAATCAGCAACTCTTTCTCTTTAAGAGAAGACTTAAGAAATTACTAAATGTATTCCGACTATGATAAAGAGACACCATGGCAGTTGCTTTCTCCAATGAGTCCACAAAGCAGAAAAGCCTTGTAATTAAGACCAGAGACCAATTCAACATTAACGTATTTCAGTCAACTGGTGGTTGACTTTCATGTAGGACAATAAATGAAAAAACCCCTCCCTCCAACAACAGTAGGACTGGTGTCTCCTGGTTTACACAAAATTGGGTACCCTTTCAAAAAAAATGCATAAACTTAAAAGCTTTCTTAATTTCAGATCATGCTTTTTAAGATGATATGTGATGCATTTCCAAGAATTATATACATTATATCTAGACTAACAATGTGGAGCGAGGGACATTGAATAAGACTAAGAATGACAGTAGCATTGCCCGAGGGAATAGACCAATGATCATATAATAATAACCCAATGATTTTTGGCATAAGTTGCAGCATGGACCAAAGTCACGCACCATTCCTGAATTGCTCGAGGGAGTTGGGGATGGAAGAGAAACTTCAATCTTCTCTTCCACTTTTGTGTTAAACCCATTTAAATTACTTGCTAAACCAGATCCACCAGCCTTAATCATATCAAGCAACTTCACTGTCTCTTGGCTCGAGAAGTTACCAGCTTGCCCAGATGTCAGTGCAATAACCAACTCTGGATTCTTCAGCAGTACACCTAGCAACTCAAGATCTGGCTCTGCTGTGTTTCCACCACCAATGTTGTCTGACGAGGTAGGCCCCAAGGTAACTGCAACATTTACATCTTGAAAGCTGGAAACCTGTTGCCCTGTCGTATGTGCTTCACTAGTGTCAGTATCAGGTGGCTGCTCAGTGGGAATTTCCAGGGTCAAGGAGTCGTCATAGTCCATTTCAAGGTCCCATGGCTCCTTTGGATTTGGTGGTATGTTTTGGATAGCTGGGTAGATAGTTTCCTTCTCCCGGCGGTTTCTATTTCTTTCAACATCAATCTCTTTGCTGCTTTCACCAGCACCAACTCTCCAGACATCCTGGAAACTTATTTCTGCAGAAAAAGAAAAGAAAGAAATGAGAACATGAAGAGGTAACTCTCATAATAATCTGAAAACATCTAAGAAAAACTGGAGCAAAGATCAATGTGTTCATAACGCTCAACAGACAAGGCTGGCTGCTCAGTTGGGACTCAATAGGTTTATATGTTTTGGGTAAGAAAATAAAAGAGCTGGATATCAGAAAAAGAAAGAAAGAAAAAACAAGAAAATGAAAGCATTCTCCACACAAAGACCCAACAGCCTGCACTGCACAAAGTTAAGACTCCATAATCGGAGAGTCTCCCTCAGTTCAGACAATGTGAACGATTGTGCAGGTTACCAAAGGCAATAGGCTTTAAAAATTAGTATCGGCAGAGAAAAGTGCGCCCAGGACATATTGATTATACAACTACGCGAGCAAGCTATACATGTAAATTGAATTAATAAAATCAATTTTAACCGATTTTTCCCTCTTTTGGCTGCTTTAATCTAACCCAATATCGTTTCTCAATACTTATTAATTAAAAAAGAAACTAATCCATCATCCAGTGATACAAAAAAAAATTGTCATCTATGAATTTGTTTATGACTGAAGATTGTCAGCCAATCAATTCTGCAACCTTCAAAACGTCAACCACACAAATTGGCTTGATATTCAATAATATAATCCAGAGTGGGTTCAGGAAACGAAATATATCAACACTAAACTCTGTTTTTTCTCTTCTCATTGCAAGTCAATGAAACAAGAATTAATATTCACCGTTTATAGCATCTTGATGGAGCAAACAATGATTGACCAAGAATTCCAATTTCACATGTTATAAGCATCTGCATATGCGCAGAACAGAATCCTCATGAGACCACTACTTTGGTGAATTGGGTACAATGGTGTTGAATGAATGATGTGATTCACTGATTTAAATTTTTTTCTCCAGATCCAATCAACTTTTCTAGGAACAGAAATGAGAGTGTTATCTGCCTTCACTTAATTATGTCCGGTAGTCACTTCCTGATCCAACTAAACCAACAGCATATCCTCAGTGATGTTTGTTCTTTATAATAATAAAGATATG
Organism: Carica papaya; assembly: GCF_000150535.2. The sequence goes on along the minus strand of NW_019014683.1, from coordinate 1,228,801 downwards.
GATGTTCTTCCAAAGAGTTTCGTTTGAACATCTTGTAAATAGTACAACAATACTGATTCATAAAACCCTTACAAAGAAGAGTACTTCAAAAGATGAAGTACAATCTATCATAATTATGCGTGGCCAATTTTTGAAAATTTCAGTAAATTCTTGAATTTTAATGATTTAATGTGATATTTTACTGATTGATGATATTCTCAGTTTAGCCAATCAAAACAAAAAGAATTCCGAATGGTGACTCTGTGACCTCGGCAACGACATTGGAACAGGATAACTGCCTTTGCAATGTGGTGCTTAGCTTGCCACATCAAGGGTATCCATACGTTGCATCGAAAGGGAAATCCTTTTTCAAAATCATTGTGATATAATGGTGCGCCGTAGAATTGGAAATCTATAGTCTAGTAGTCAATTTTCACCACATAGCATGCCCTCCCTTGCCTCTAACCCCTTTTACATTATTACTTTTTAACTGATTGCCTTGAACATGACGGTTAAACAAATGTAATCTTATCGCAATAGATGACGTTGCTGGGAGCAGTTCTTGCATTCAATACTCAAAAAGTTACCGACGAAAAGAAAAAGAAAGAAATACATATTTATGCACCTCAAAAAAATGATATACAACAGGAGTTCAGACCAATATTCCATTCCTAATAAAAAAGAGTTAGTATCTGTGGCTGCAGAGGGAAAATGAATATCCCCCCACCGAAGAAGTGAGGACCAGACGACCAGTTAAGTAACTTATAGCCTAGAAGATCTTAAAAAATCTCTTCCCCTTTCCCTGTGGAACTACTTTCCCTAAACTATTATGAACATTAACAGAAAACAGTCAAAAGAACTAGTAAATAAACACTGAGAAGAATGTACCTGGTGGCACCCGCCACGGTATCTGGACCCTCTTGCAATCCTCCTGAAGGGGCTCCTCTGGATTCATCTTATGCTTACTATCAAGAGAAACTTCCAAGTCATTAGAAACTTTTGTGGCAACTGTCACAGGTTTCTTGTGTTCGTCAGTTTTAGCCCAAACATGGAATTTAGAGATAGGTGACAAATTGCTGGACTGAATTGCTGAAAGTTTCTTTATGCATTCAGTCTTTGCTTCACCACTTCCATTGGATGAGGAACCCATTTTCCCATACTTGCTCTGCATATATTGAGCACGCAGTTTTGCTTTTTGAATATCATCAGCAGACATAGGACGGCCTTGATTAAGAGATACTGCCCTACCGGACTGTGTGCTCCGACCAGCAGTTTTTGAACCAGGTTGTTCCACCAGTTGAACTTTCCTGCGTTCTCTAGTATCTGTAGCTAGCTAAGGCAATCAACTTCATTCAAGTATTAAAAGGATTAAACAAAAATTTTGGCGTATTTGATGAGAGGATCAATTTTGTAATTCCTATATTGTTTTCACAGAATAAGTATGAGATGGGAAAGGGAGCACATTTTCATAGCTACAACTACAAAATTCACCCATTTGCCAACTGCAAACAACTCACTATTCCCAAAAGTCCTGGGGATAATTGATAAACCAACCTTTCTCCATCATTAACAAGGACTTTTTGTAACCCAACAACATATAGTTTAGATCGCATGTAGAGTTTAGTGGAGTTGATGACTCGAGTTTGAGTCCTATACCCATTTCCATCTCAAAAAAAAAAAATGGTGAAGTTATAGCTTTCCATATATACTATAGAACCATTCAGGAAGAAAGTACAGACATATCTGCTGTCTAACTTTGATAGCAATCACCTTTTTTTTTCTAAATAAGATAGCAATCAACTTTATTCTCATTTATTTTTCTCCAAATTGCTCTTTGTTGTGTTATAAAAAATTTCCCTAGTTTTAAGGAGGAACTGACTAAAAAAATATCAATGTTTCCATGGATACAAGATGAAGATGCACCTAGGATGTGCTTCCTTGCAGAATCATCCGAAGATCCAAGCAGCAGTTTTGGTGCTTGTGAAGATTCCAACTTCCTGCAAAGGGTCTATCCTTTATACCACCAAAATTACCCAAAACAAAACGCTGTACTGGAGGAAATTCACACCTGAGATTCTCTGAACTTTCATGTTTAGGAGCAATAATTTCTTCCTGTACAGGAATTACAACAATAAGATAAGTTGCCAGCATAAAACTTCATGATGCATTCTTTCACTTGATTTATATCATACTTACTGGAATTCCAATGCTTGAGCTCCACGATTCATCACCCATAATTTCTACAATGCTGCACATGCAAATGATAGTGTTAAGACCATAAAAGACTCTGGTCAATATGGTAAAAAGACTGCTGTGGAAGTTGGCAAGGCACTCCATGTCTTATCGAAAAAAGAAGAAAAATATCTGCTGAGCTATGTGGGCACACCAGAATTGGGTATTTAGAAATGAAATAATTTCTGGCACTTTTAACAGCTGCTGGTAGTACTATTAGGATTTCCTTTCTGTCATGATTTGTTGGATTTTATGGTGTTGCCATACTAAGGTAAACTTTAACAGTATGTTTGAATCGTAGTAAATGATTGGATTTTAATGAATGGTATTCCACGGTGTGAGAAAATCATATTTGTTACAACTTCCAATGGTAACAAACGGTATCTGACTGCCAAATTTGACATTAAATTTTAAAACCACCGAATCGGTGGTATGTGAATGACAGGTTACTTTTTTTTCCTTTATACTCCCATATAATATACTTAATTCTATTTTTATCCTCACAATTTATTACTTATTTTATTAAATATAAAAATTTAATTTGTAATAATTATTTATTTAAATACAAATGTAATTATATTGGTAAATAATTTAATTTTTTTTATTATATACTATTACATAAATAAGGAGGGATAAATTAGTAATTTGACTGAAAATACAATCATACCATTCTATCATCCAAATAAAAATATGTTATTAATATACAATCATCCAAATATAAAAAAAATTTACCATCCCCATCCTATACCATTGTCATCCAATTACTGTCATTATCTTACGTTAATTAACCATCACTAAAATTTATTCAAACGGGGTGTGAGAGAATTCAGCCATGTAATAGACATACAAGAAAATTTGCCTACAACTTTCAAACAGTCTTAGCATCCTTTCCAAATCCTCTCCTCTCATCTTCTTCTCTCCCTTCTCTTCTCTTATCCTAACCCCAGAATCTTTTTTTTTCTCCCTTCCTACTCACTTCTAAAACTCCTTGCCTCTCTCTCTCACTATCACTTACAAACGCTCACCAGGGTTCATGTCTGGAGCTCCTAACAGATAGCCATCATGATAAATCAAGTATAGCTCAAAAAGAAAAGAAAAAAAATAAGAAACTGATAAGAGAAACTTTGAAGCTTATGAAACAAAGATACGGACTTGCCTCTGCTTCAGCAACATCTGACTATGTACATCAGTAGTAGACTTCACGCCATTTGTTTTCTTCATAGCCTGACTTCTAGCAAATAATTTGCTCCATCTTGCTAACAAAATCCTCGCCCTGTTTGATATGTCTGATCTTCAAATCAGATAAATGAGATCCAAAAATATCATAAAGAATATCAAAGAAATACAGCTAAACCACAATAAATGTTTTATACTAGTAAATGAAAAATTTTAAGCAAAAATGAAGAAATAAGAATTTGAAATCAGATAGGCAGAACTGCTTAATACACAATATGAAAGCAATATCTGCTATATCTGTTATTAGTTCAAATTTCTGATCTAAAAACCACACAAAGAAGAAAAGCTGTACAAGCAAATTACAAAAGTCTAAATCAGATTTTTTTAGAATCAGTCAACCACGTGAAACTTCCAGTTAGAAAGAAAGCCCGAACCAAACTTTTCATGATACATTAAGAAAAATCTTAACAACAGTAAAGCAATTATCTTCAAAAGATTAAGTAACGTTGGTTCATTCCATTCCCCCAAGATACAGACAGACACATATATGCATATATGTAGTGGGAGAGGAAAAAAAAAGCAAAAAAGGCCCAGAGGTATTGACCAAATTCCTAACAGTGAATCATAATGCATTAAGGTGTCGACAAAGATATTATATTTATAAAAAAAAAAAAAGGTGTTGACAAATATCTTAAAGCAGAGCATTAACATCAAGATTCAACTTAGAGAGAGTATCTCTGCATGTCCGTATTCGCGTGCATATGCCAAGTCAAAATGCAAGAAGAACAATAAAAGATTCATGAAAGACGAGCACCTGATGTCCTGTAGAAACGTAATCGATTAACACTTTGCAGTATGGCTGACATATGCTCAGGTAGGGCCTTATGAAGAGGCAAATGACATAAAACCTGTATGTTATTCACCCACTATCAATCCTAAACACAATAAGATATATGGAAACAATAAACTAACTGCACATAGAATTAGAAGTACCTCGAGGATGACTAGTAGAACACTTGTCTGTTCTTCAATAGCAGCTTGACTCAACCATGCTGCTAAAATCATCACACTACCTTTCGCTAAAAACCTGCAACCATGCAGGTAGCTGAATAAAGAAAAAGAAAAGGTCAAAAAAAGCTGGCAAAAGCTTAAATGTTCAAACGAGTACCAATTTAGAACTGCAGAATTTTGCATCTGCAAGATCCACTCCATCAGTTTAACTTGCCCTGAAAATGTTTCTTCTTTATGCATCATACTAAAAATATTGTCAATAAAATGTTTCTCCAACTCATCTATGGTAGATGGAATGTCATTCTGTGTTGAGCAGGACGGTAGTTCATCAGCAGTGGGAGGACCAATAGAGTTTAGTGGAACCGGCTCAATAGGCCTGATAGGATCTGACTCTGTTGGGACAGAGTTCAAGGGTACTGGTTCAATAGGTATATTAGAATCATAGCTTGTCAGTGCTACATCATGTTGTTCTTTATGTGCATTAGATCTAATAGACTTCTCCCTTGACAACCTGACCTGTTTCCTTACTCTTGCTCGTTGGCTAGTAAAAAAGTCTCGAACCTACAGATCAATAAATTATAAAGATGTAAGCAATATCTTTTGTTCCTAAAGAAGTAAAGCAGTATTTTAAAATGTAGCTATTTACTACAATCTAGTTGTATGGAAATCCTGTCATGCAAGTAGAAAAGGAGGGAGAGAGCTAAAGGCATATCTTTTATTCTAAATCCTGTAAGCATAAGAATATCAAAGAAAATAAAGAAATAATAAGTAACAAAGACCTGTGTGACTGTAACACCAAACAGAGCACTAATCTCACGAGATTCCTTCTTACTAATTGCATCTTTGATAGAGAAAACCGCTTGCATATATTTCACTGCCTTGAGGTTCAGCAAATCTCTTGGTCTCTTACCTATGAAATTGATAATATAATCCAAAAGAAACACGTTAAAGCAGTAGCAAATTTATAAGTGTGTCATCCTAAGGTCATTATGGCCTTTAAGGTAAAAGAACCTACAAGAAACAAAAGTCAAACAGATGTAGGAATAATAATAATCATAATAATATCAAGCACATCAGCCATAGACCACTTATGGTGAAAGAAAATACAACAATCACAAGCATCCAAAGTACCAAATCTAATACAACTCAAGATAAGGTCAAATCCCTTGACAAATGACAGAAAGGTAGACCTAAAACACAAACAGAGGCAAGAATCAAATTTTCAACAGAGTCTGATAGCACTGCAGCTAGCAGGATTCAAACCCAATCCTCTGTTTGGGGGGCCTGGGACATGACCACCATGGTCAAATAGGCCTAGGTTAAATCCAAAAGGCGTTCTAGTGAAACTTTCAATCCCACTCATGTTGATAGTTAGCTAAAAACTTGATTTTTCCCATTTTTGCTCTACTTGGTACTTTCAAAGCTGATACTACTTGACAACAACCAGACATAAAAAGTGAAGAATGCTGAATATGAAAAATGTATTTGCTTGTTAACCTAGAATGGCAGATTATAGTTAGAAATGAGCAACTGCCTCATGCATGCGTGTCATAAAGGGGCAATGACCAGAAACCTCATATCTTATGTCCTAAGAATATTAAAGGACATAATAATTACTATCTCCTTGTAACTTACCAATTTTAATTGACAAAGCTCCAGCTGCCTGCACATCAAAGAGATACCATATTTACAAGTCAATATCATAGGGCAATAATGAATATTGATTTAAAAACAGAGAAAGCATTCAGAAAACAATTATAAAATTGAATAGCCTAAGAGAAGAGATTCCCAGTGTATCAGATCAAATCAAACTAACAATAGAAGCAATTACCAATAATATCTTTGTACACCACCAACTGTGTAATTTTATAAATGCAAAAACAAATTCCAGGACAAAAAATGGAAAAAAATCACAAGTTCAGTACCTTGCCTCCAATTCTTAGCAAACAATAATAAGTTCTAATGCTTATTACCGCTCAGTAGCACCGACTTACTGACATTCAACACGGTGACGTATCTCTATTTGATGAAAAGCATTTTAAGTTCCAATGCACCCAATTACCAGCCATGCTGGATTTATCATCGTCATAAAATTTTTTTGAAATATAAGATAAGTATTATTATGCACAACGGTACCAAGGGGGTACTGCCCATGAACAAAACATAGTTACAAGACAATTAAATAGTCCATGCCACACCCAAAATCAACCCAATCTTTGATGATCATTATCATAAATAATGATTGAAGCTTTTCCTCTTAAAGAATACTACATCCAGGGATGTTCACCTAATTTGTGGCTCTAAAATGATCAATAGTAAAGTCACGCACGCCATCCCCAGAAGTTAATTATGCTTATTTGATGCCATGTCCAGCATCAGTGGATGCTATTACACGTATGAGACGCATCAGAATGAATCTAAACAGTTGCGAACCAACCCAGTAACCTTGTTTTATCTCTTATAGAAAAAAACAGTGGAAACAAACTGCTTGAACAAAAATGAGAGAAATATCCTACAAATATGCACAGGCAAACAATAATAACTACACATAAATGCTATCCCTAGCTGAATAACAATCAACATCATGAGACACAATCAACAAGGGACTGACACTCGAATCCCGAATTTCTTCCCCAAAAACAGACGTACCATCTCTTGCGCGAGAGGATTAACGCCGGTGAGTTTGCATTGTGTGACGACAATGTTTTGAAGCTGATCGATCTGACTGTGGAAAAGCTCTCTTTGAGACTCCAATAACCTTTCCAACGACTCCACTGAGCTCCCAATCTCTATGTCCTGAAAATCGTCCTTCAACACCTCCATTGTCGATTGAGAACTCGAACTTCGCAGCGCCAGATCGATACAGGCCAAACATTAAACTTCGATGCAAAGAACCATTAGAATAAAGACACGGTGTATAATTTGATGTGAAAAACAAATTAGTTAGGGTTAGGGTTAGGACATTTGAGAGAGGGGGGAGAATGGAGAACTGCGAGTAAAAGCCGATTTCATGCACAAACGGGGTACGGAAGTCAAAAAGCCAAACCAGTTACGGTGACAACACGCGCAGTAACCGCTCTTTATCGCGTTTGTTTGAACCGGAGGTTCGTGCAACCAAAACAAATTAAAAAAAAAAAAATCTTTAATAAAAGACGGCAATTTTTTTTTTTAATTACATATTAACACCAAAAAAATATACATCTTCCAATTTTTAATATTTTATTATTATGAGTCTTTAATAGATAATTTAATAAATTAATTTTTAAAATTTTTTGTTTATCACAATTTAATTTTTAATATTTTTAGTAAACTTAATTTCTAATATTTTTATTTATTTTAAACATTCAGTTTTTGTTATTTTTTAACGGAAAATATTAAAATTCCTATATTATATTTGGATACTTTAAGAAATAATTTTAATCAATTAGCTGAATTAATAAATATAAATATATATATATATAATATTGTTAATTTAATTACATAATTAATATTATTTGTTGAGTTATTTTAAAAAATATTTTATTATAATATATTTATTTTAATTATGTTGTTAAAAATACAAAAATGGTATTTTAAAAAATAATAAATTGAATTATAAAAAAAAACATATTAATTTATTTGGTGAATTATTTTCATACAATAAAATAATTAAAAAAATTATTGTAAGTTTGTTTGAAAAGTTTGAGTCGAGTACTTAAGTACTTGAATATTGTAATGATCTCTCAATAATTATAGTTGCAGAATTAATCAATACCTTGCAAACCATGGATCAAATAAGAGCTAATTAGAAATGAAAAAACAATTGAATAAGCCTTCACTACCCATGCATCAAACAAGTTTTCATCGACAAAAAAAAAGTAATAAATTTTCACCTTGTAGAGGATGTGAGAAAAATAACTGTGATGAAAATTATTATTGGAATAAAGATAAACTATAATATTTTAATTGTAAAAAATTTTGACAAACAAAAAAATGTAAGTTATTAGAACGAGCGAGCAAATTTCGCTCAGAAATAACAAATTTCTTTTTTAAAATTGGAAAGAGGTGCTCCAATCGAATTAATAGCAAATTTTGGTAAAAAATATATTACTAATTAAATATTTATGAGAACCTGATCTTGGGTTGAGGAATTGTTTACTTCCACCTGTGCTAGACAACTCCTTTTGAGTCTGAGATCCGATCTTTCGACATTTATGTTATGTGAAAGAAAGCGCACAATATTATGTCATACGTGTGGATGTCAAGTCAAATGAGATCTATATCTTCTACGAATACAAAATTCTACCGCTTGTGGGTTAGGTTTAGACACCGAACACGGAACTAAAGAAATAACATTATGGGATTATAGATGAGATCCACGGCTTCGCTCACTCACTTTTCCCCGCTTTGAAAGACCTTGGGAAAATTATATACGAGACCTCGACCCGATGTTCTGTTCCCAACTCCCACTTAGCTTTCACCATGTGCTAGTGACCATCCCACTTCGCGGATAAAAAAAAAGGACTTCCCGCTTCAATATGCATCAATAATTTAATATAAGTATTTCAAAATACGAATATTAAATAGACATATTAGAAAAAGATGTTCAAATAAAACAAATTTGGCGTATATAATTTATACATCAAATAAGTGTGTTAAAATTTAAATG
>NW_019014683.1:1139317-1170291 GCF_000150535.2 Carica papaya | reverse complement strand
CTTATGTGCTCGTGTATACTGATTTAATTATGGATGCATTAAATAAATTTTAAAGGTAAGTTCCTATAAATGTATAAAACTAAGTAATTTCAATTTATATAGATTAAAGGATATGTCACTTTTCATATTCTTTTTAACTTTCCAAAAGGAAAGTAATTTTAGAAAAGGCCTGTGTACCCATTTCCAAATGGGGATCAAAAGAAAATGACATTAGGGTTTCATGTGTATCAATCAATGACCAAATGGTAATCTTCAAATAAGTCTCACCTATGTGTGTTTATTTATGTGCATCAATCACTATTTTTAAGCATAAATAATATAAAAAATTAATAAATTATTATTTGTATTATTATTATTATTTTTTTAATTAATCGTGTAATTTAACAATCTTTATAATTTTTTATCGGCTTACATTATTATTGAGATGCTCGTATTTATTACGTACAACTTTTTATATTCAAATGTTTGTAAGAGAATATATTGTAGTTAGGTTGAATTAAATTAACAATAAAAAATAAACAAGTTTCACAAATTTAAATTATTGAACTCATATGAATATGACATAATATATATTTAATTTAGTATTATTATAAATTTATTTATATTAACATGATTAAATATGATATATTAGTAGTGTGTTTATTATAGTATAATTAATAAGAATTATTATATATTCAAAATATATTTTTAATTTTTGTATTGATATAAATATATTAAACAAATAACGTCAAAAAAAAAAAATAAAAAAAATAAAATCCATCACAAGGAGAGAGTTAGATCTTGCTATTTATAGAGATAAAATTAAATTTAAACTTAGTAAAATTCATTATAAATCTATCTCATTAAAACAATTCAATTAAACCGAAAACTATATTTTTAAAAAGATGTTGTCACCATAATTTCAATAAAAATTTATAAGTCCATAATATCACTTACTTATTAAACATGTTATATTACGTATATATATTTATTTTATAAATTGTGTTAAAATAATCAATAAAAAATATACCAATAATACATAAGACTTCGGGGGTCTCTAAAAATATCAAAATACATTTTAATTTTTGTTAAAGCATTATGCGAAAAAAAAAAGTTGTTTAGAATTAATAATAAATGTTGTAAAATAATAAAATTTGATGTTTTATAAGAGACCAAAAAAATTCGAATAAAATTTATTTTATTAAATAAAAAATGAGAAAATATCTGAAGTAAATATAATTATTAATTTTTTTAATATAAAAAATGTACATTTTTTATCCAAGAAATTCGAGTAATATTAATTTGACGGTCCAAAATTAAACATTAATAAATTAAGGAAAAAAATGTTACCCTCTAAAAATGGGGCACTAAATTTCTCCAACACCTGACTCTTCTTCTTATTGAGGGCAGCCCAACAATAAAGACACGCCTGTAATAATGAGGGGTCGTACTTTAAACCGAAATGACATATTTGTCCTCGTCCCCCTCGCCGTGTGCGAAGGGTATTATAGTAATTTCAAAAATGGCAAGTGTCGGTTACCTGCTTAATGCTTTTAAGCTCAAAAACAAAGCACTTGTAATATTTTTACGCTTAAATAATTTATTTTTTTAATTATATTCCGCGAAAATTTGCCATTTCCAGGGGGTTTATTTGGGAATTGGCGGGTACTTCTACTACTGCAGAAATAAAAAGTCCAAAAAGAAAAATAGAAAAAACAGAAAAAAAAAAGCACAAAAACCAGTGACCGTAGGGTATTTTAGAGAGAGAGAGAGAGATTAGAGAGAGAAAGCTAAAAGAGCTCGTGTACCGTGAGAGCATCTCTTTTCTCTCTTCTTCTTCTTTCGTTATTTCTTCTCCGCCTCCGAGGGTCTCACCGTTGAATCGATCGGCCGGCGGCGATTGGCTAGGACGTTCTAGAACGCTGCAGGAACATTCATGTAGAGAGCGTTTTTGGTTTTTTTATATAGTTTACTTTTAATTATTTTCCTTCTTTTTCGGATTTAGTACTGTTTTTGTAAGTCTGTAAGCTACTGTACAGAACTCTCACTAAAGAAACGCGTTTCGATGGAGTTGTACGGTCGCAACGCGGGAAGAAATGGGTCGCAATCGGGTCACCAACCCGAATGGAGCTCCGGGGGACCCGAGACTGGTCTCGAAGGTCCATTTTATCTCTAGTTTGACCTAAAATTTAGTATATTATATGTGTTTGTCTACTTGATTTTTTCCCTCTTTATTCACATAGGAGGGAGTTTTTTTTTTTTTTTTTTTTTTTTCTTTAGGGTTTTTGTAATGTAGTGTTGGAATTAGGGTTTTGTTGTAATTTGGTTTTTGTGTTTGGTGTAGAATCGATGTGGCAATTGGGACTGGGCAGCGGCGAAGCATATCCGGAGCGACCTGGAGTTCCCGACTGTGCATACTACATGCGAACCGGGTTTTGTGGATACGGAGCCAGGTGTCGTTACAATCACCCTCGCAATCGTGCCGCGGTAACTGAATTGGTTTTGTTATTTATTGCATTATGGGGTTAGTTAATTCATGGGGTTTCTCGAATGTGTATTCAATAAATGAATAATGCTCTATTCGTGGTTTTAATCCCAGAGCTTACTGTTAACTCGTGTAAAAAATTTGAGATGCGTCATTTTCCATTTTTTCTTTTGATACTAATTTTCTTTGGTGGTTTCTGATAGCTTCTGACAATGGTGTATAGGATTTTATCATTTATAATGCTAATCTCCCTTAGTTTGGTGAAATAATCTTTACATGGCTAAATTCAGCATCTTTAATATGAAGTTGTTATCAATTTAGATTTACTTGGTGCAAGTTTATGATCTCTACTATGTATAGGTTGAGGCCGCTGTTAGAGCTACAGGGGAGTACCCAGAACGGATTGGGGAACCCCCATGTCAGGTAAATTTTTTTTCAAAAGGAAGGCAGCGGTCTGAGATGTTGTGTTGAGATTTCAAGTCATGTAGTGTTTTGTTTTTGCTGATGGTACTTTGCATCTTAATGAGCAGTTTTATTTAAAGACCGGAACCTGTAAATTTGGTGCATCCTGCAAATTCCACCACCCAAAAAATGCAGGTGGATCTATGAGCAATGTCCCACTGAATATATACGGATACCCATTAAGACCAGTAGGTTTTATTTTCCCCCTTCCTGTTTTCCCTAAAATTCATATGCATGCATCTCATGTGGTATTCACAAACTTAACAGGATTGATCTTCTTATTTTAACAGGGTGAGAAAGAATGCTCCTACTATTTGAAAACGGGGCAATGCAAATTTGGTATAACCTGTAAATTCCATCATCCTCAACCTGCTGGCACATCAATGCCGGCATCTGCACCTCAGTTTTATCCGCCGGTGCAGTCTCCATCAGTTCCTATGCCTGAACAATATGGGGGAGCATCCACCAGCCTGAGAGTGGCAAGACCTCCACTTTTACCTGGTTCCTATGTGCAAGGGGCTTATGGTCCCATGCTGGTTTCCCCAGGTGTTTTTTCAATTCAGGGTTGGAGTCCTTATTCGGTATGCTAAACTTCATACATCCTTTAAGATATTGCCCACAGTCGATCTGTTTCTTATTCTTTCCCTGCTGTACCTGTTGCAGGCACCTGTGAGCCCTGTACCATCCCCTGGTGCACAACCCACTGTTGGGGCAACTTCTCTTTATGGAGTAACACAGCTTTCTTCTTCTACTCCTTCACTTGGTGGAGCATATCCATCCTTACCTTCTTCTGCTGGCCCTTTAGGCAATAGCCAGAGGGAACAAACTTTTCCAGAAAGACCTGGTGAACCTGAATGTCAGTATTACTTGAGAACCGGGGACTGTAAATTTGGATCGTCTTGTAGGTACCATCATCCTCGTGATCGGATTCCTCCTAGAACAAATTGTGCACTCAGTCCAATTGGTCTCCCTTTGCGCCCGGTATGTGGTCTCGTATCCTTGGGTAATATTTTTTCTGTTTTCTAAAATTTTCTTGTGTCATCTTTTTGTAGTTGAGGAAAAAATTTCTAAGCATTTGTAATGATACATGATGATGATTCTAACTTCTACATGGAGATTTGGTTCTTATATTAGTTTCGTGCTATATTAAAATCATGATTTGTGTATTTTCAGTGGCTATAATTCCTTAATAAAAAGCTTTCATGCCTTAGTAGTACATTTCATCTATATAGATACTCTTCAATTGTGTTACTGGAGCCCTGTAAACTCTTATTCTAATCACTATTTATGTACAAATTTTAACATGGAAATTGATAAAGTTGAAGAAATTGGCTACATAACAACTGTTCCATATTTCGTGGACCTTGCCACTCGTCCTAACTTTATCTTTCCACCATGTCTTGTCTGTGTGAAGAAAAGCATTTTGTTTGTTATTTATTAATGCAGGATGAGCTTTTCTCGCAATTCTTGCTCTCTCTTGGCATAATACATATGCCACTGTACTGCATTTAGATCTTGAAGATCATTATCTTGTATCATGCTTAGCAATGATGATATTGAATATTTGGCTGTATTTCATTTAACTAGTTTCTTTCTGCACTTGGCTTCTGCATTCCATGGCAGTAATGCAGCATTTCAAATATTTGAGCAAATTGGGCATCTTTTTTTTCTGAGAATATTTGATGGTTCTAAGATGTGTTCACCACGCAAAATTACGTGCTTTTTTTTTATCAATGTTCTGTATTTGGATTGATTGATTAATGTCATCTTTATCTTTGAGAAACAGGGGTGCAAGCTTGTACTTTCTACTTGCAAAATGGGCACTGTAAGTTTGGAAGTACATGTAAATTTGATCATCCCCTGGGAACAATGAGGTACAGTCCATCAGCATCATCTCTTGTTGACATGCCCGTTGCTCCATATCCTGTTGGATCTTTACTGGCTACCCTGGCCCCTTCATCAACTTCCTCTGAACTCCGGCCTGAACTGATTTCAGGGTCCAAAAAGGATTCTTATTTAAGCAGAATTCCTTCGTCTGGAAGCACCTCCAGTAGTTCAATGGGTTTGATTTTCTCACAGACTGGGTCCGTCCCACTTTCCGATTTACAAATTTCAGGTCAGACCTCTGTTCCTTTAAGCAGTAGCAGAAACACAAGACAAGGTGGTGACATACGTCATTCAAGTTGATAGAAATGAAAAAAATCCAACCATTCTTCATTACATCATGGATGCAGTTTCACTCACCTTTTTATGTTTTCTGTTCATAGATCTCAGTAAATTGTAGTCAATTGTGCAAAGGTTAGTCTCATCATCAAGGTTTGTCTACCTCTACCCAAAAATAGGACTGATATATGCTCATATTATCTATATGGCCATTGCAACTATATGAATAAGCTTTTTTAGAAAGCACACTATGGACTTTTCAACCCCTGGGAATAAACATTGCAGGAAGCCCACTTTGTGGGGTTAGGATGATTTCCCCTTAAAAACGTTGGATAGTATGTATAATTTTGTGTTTTGATCATTCATGCCACGGAAAGTAGAGTCCTCTCCCACGTTCTCTTCAGCTGTACGTTCGTGGGTTTCGTCCCACCCCCCTGTGCAACTCATTGTTCCTGTGTTTTGTTGTCTTGCTTTCGAGCATGGGGACAAACTTCCAATTTTGTAAAATACGAACCTACGTGTCTGACATCAGAGTTAGGAAAGTTCACATTTGAAGGCTCCTCCTGGAAGGGAGTTCATATTGCTGCAGCATTCTGAGATGCCAAACGTCCGCTGTCAGTCTCGGCCGCCGGGCAGATTGAGAAGAAGCCCATTCTTTTTCTCTTGCTGTATTGATTTTCATATATAGATGAGATTGTTGTTGAAACCTGAGAAGAGCTATTTACGTTTTGTCGATATACTGTAGAATTTGAGGTATTTATTTATTGTATTGAACTAATATTATTTTGAATGTAGTTTGTTCTGAAATTTTCCAGAGTTGCATGCTGCTTGCTGGTTTTTGGGTTTTGTGATTTGATGAGTTTTGACTGATTTGGAGGAAATATGTTGTGGACCCACCCATTCTTTACTTATAATTTGGTCTGTGAAGTAATTTGGCTTTCAATGTTTTTCTATTTATTTTAAAAAATAAAAAAATAATATTATTTAATTTAATTAGTCAATTAAATAAATAAAAATATTTTAAAATTAAATTATAAAAAAAAAAATTAAAAACGAAATTATGGCAAGTGCGACAAAATTGTGAATTTTTCAAATTAAATTAAATAAGAAATTAGATTTTTCTTAAAAAAAATAAAAAATAAAAAATCAAAATTCAAAGGAAGGCGCACCAGTCGTAACCGGCCCGACCCATTTAAATACATTAAAACCTAACCCTAAATTTAGAATAAAAAAAATATAATTTGCTTTCTTTCCGATCTCGTATCTCACAACTCTCCATCTCTGCACCACCACATCAAAAAGTAGACACTCTTCCTGCCTCACGAGAGTACTACTCAGCCGGCAGTCTCACCGGCGCCGCTGGTAAGCTCTCACGCTACCTTGCGGGCGGCACCGCTGCGAACTCGAGGTCCATCGTTCACGGTCAGTCGCCTCCGCGTGCGGCCGTCTGCTGGTAGGTGGCTAAACAATAAGTTTAGCGACGGAAATTATGAAAGTGCTTGACTGTTGCGTTCGCTAAATTCTCTGATTTAACAGTTTTTTTTTTTTAATAGAAATTTTTATATGCAGAAGATATATTGTTTCTTTGGTCCAAAGTTAAAGCTGGTGTGATTTGCTGCTGCTCTGTCTCTTTTGATGCTTTGATCTTCGTGTCTTTCAAGTTGGTTTTTAATTGAAAGTATAAGCAGTAGTATGTAAAAGTTAATAGAGTTCTTTCAACCTTCAAATGTTTTTGATTCATCATCAAGATGAAATTGGATACGTGCTGGTGATGTTGGTTTTATTTCAAGCGGCAAGTGGTAGCAGGAATTTCCCTAAACATAAAACGAACCTCTTTCTCTCTCTCCCTCCCAACTCCTCTCTCATCACGATTGCTTTATCAGACGCTGTCATTTTGTCATCGTGTAGCTGCTGACCATTTCATGTTCTGCTGATAAATGAGAAAATCTAAGGAATTTGGGGAACATTAGTTTTTTCTGTTCCCTTTTTTTTCCAAGTACTAGAAGATGATGGATAAGGTTTTGTTTTCTGGAAGAATATCTGTTGCTCGGTGGAGGAGATGAGAAAATGAAGGTGGTCTGTCCGTGATGTCCCAGTCCTGACCTTTATTTTTGTTATAAATTCTGTTTTGGTGTGTTATAAAATGTAACACCCAGTTCTAGTTCTTTGGTATGTTTAGAAACAAATGGACTTGTATCTATTTCTTTTAGTTGTTGGTCTATGATAATGCTCTAAAATCTTGAACTCGCATCACAATTGAGCAGAATTTATCTTCCTTCATTTTGTTATTCTTCATAAAACTAAATTGCAAGTTAAGCTTTCTAAATTATAATCTTCTCGTGTGAGCGTAGTTTCCAAATCCATTTTTTGGAAGAAATTTTGGGTCTGAATTAGTGTCTTGATGGGTTTTTCATCTAACAAAGCATCGAAGGTAAGTATTTTCTTCGACCTCATTTGACAGAAATATGACTGGAAAAGAGTTGGCTATGCATGATTTCATGCTGATCATCTACTTCGTTGCATGTATTTTGCTTGATTCTGTACCCGGTTTTTTATGTTAGCTTTATGGTATTTGATCATTCATGGCAATATTGGGAATCTTTGACTTGACTAGTTGTCTCCAATTTGACGATGCTTTTTTTTTTCTTTTTATCTATTTAGAAGAATTTCTAAAACTTATATTTGAATACTTCATTGTAATTGCTGGTATGTTTCTCAATTTTAATTTTAATTCTTCTTAGTATGCACGATATCTTGGTTGATTTTTTTGGTATTCACCATGTTCTTTGCAGTGTTGCTGTCTGGTAGAATTGCCAAATGGAGGATAGTCGAGACCTTGAGGGCAAACTATCTGAAGCAAATCCTGTCAATGCATCTCAACAAAAGGAGGAATTGCTTGATGAAATGCTATCTAGGCACAGGTATTGCATCTACTATTTCAGTTCTCTCTTAATTTATCGGAATGCTCTTGAATTATTATCCAGTTTTTGTCTTGTCGGCTGAAATTGGATTGGTCTACTTGGCCTTTGTTAGCTATCTAAATTGAGTTTTATAGATTAATTAATTGTAGGTATTAGGTCAAAGAAACACGAGGTTCAAGAGTGTGTTATTTTAGAAAATAAATTTATGTGAAGAATGTAATTTATCCTACTTCACATAGTTAACTCATTCTGGAATGGTCGATTAGCGCATAGCTTGGATATAGTTTCCCTTACTTCTATATTTGGAAATAATCAACAGCTCGGCGATACGTATATATGGGAATAACTTCTCTATATTTCCAATAATAATGGCAAGGTCTTGATAGAAGTATGTGTTTTATGATTAGTTCAGTTTCAGCACTTCCAGAATTTTCTTGTGTTGCAATCCTTCAATGTCTCTGATATAAATGCAGAAAAGAGAAATTAGAGCTGCAAAAGAAGGAGATTGAACTGAAAAAGGCTGCAGCCAAGGGAAGCAAGGCTGAACAGAAGGCTAAGAAGAAGCGAGTAGAGGAAGAGATCTCTCAGCTCTCTGCCAAGCTTAAAGAAAAACATGCTGAGGAGCTTTCTTCTGTTGGTTATAGCAACAGTAATGAAAATGAGGAAGGCAATATGGACAGCTTGGTGAAGGCCATAGCTGGGATTTCCACTACCAGCCAATCTGACCAATCAAAGCCCAGCAAGAGTGCCAAGAGGCGTGAAAAAAGAGCCCAGCAAGAAGCAGCAAGAGAGCAAAGAATTCAAGAAGAACAGAGCAACATTGTGAGTGATCGAACAGTTGAAAATGAAAAGCTGGAGAAAAAGCTTCAACCTCTTGGATTAACCATTAATGAAATAAAGCCAGATGGGCACTGCCTGTACCGAGCTGTTGAAGATCAGCTTGCTCATCTCTCTGGTGGTTCTTCTCCTTACACTTACCAAGAGCTCCGGGAAATGGTAGCTGATTACATGAGGACACATACTTCTGATTTCCTCCCTTTTTTCCTCTCTGAGAACACAATAGGAGGTGATTCTGATGGTTCACTAGCAGATAGATTTGAGAAATATTGTAAAGAAATTGAGTCAACAGCGGCATGGGGTGGACAGTTGGAGCTCGGGGCATTAACTCACTGCCTGAGGAAGCATATCATGATATTTTCTGGTTCCTTCCCAGATGTTGAGATGGGGAAGGAGTATAGATCTGATGGTGGGTCTAGCTCGAGTATCATCTTATCGACCATATGCATGCATTTGGNTTTGATCCGATAGGTATTCTTGCCAGCACATCATCTGTGAAAAAGTTTCCATTGGCTTACTAAATTTGTGGATTTATCTTGTCTTCAATAGAAAGAAACGCCTTTTGAGTTCTAGATAATATCTGTTGTGACTTAGGATGATTGATGCATGATTATTTGTGATATGACATATAGATTATTGTTGCACCAAAGGCACAAAGCTGTCGTAAATTAGTTCTGAAGGATTTTGATTTCTGTTACCGCTGATCTATGTATGCTCAACTTTAAACCTACTGTACGAAGCTGCAATAAATTGTTACTCTGATTTAGTTAATTAGGTTCTTAGTAGGATGATCATCATTTGGTCAGAATAAAAACAGACACTGATCCAATGTCTGAGAGAAAACAATTCTGGCTGGCTGAAGAGGAGAGTATGAAGGAGAAGACAGACTTCACCGGCTTCTTGGAAATGGAAGGTGTTGGAAGTTCCTGTCACCGGATAAACCAGTATGGCAGGAAAAGGCCAAATGGCCGGAGAGATGTCGCTGCAGAGGTGTGGCAAAACCATGCTGAGTTCAAATAGAATCCCGACACGCGGGCTTGCCTACTTGATGCTCTTTCATCACACAGATTGGAATAAGGCTGACATAAAAAGACAAGAAAACAAGAAGGGAAAAAAATTGTTCAGAATTTACCCCCCACCAGATTTTCTCTTAGTTGATTATAATATCTCACTTTATTCTTGAAAATCAATCAAAGATTCCGAGCGACCGCCGACTGTTCCACATAAAATGTGATATGGGATTAGAGAACCACACCTTAGAATAATGTTAATGGAAGATTGTGTTGTAATACATATGTAGAAGTTACAAATTTAATGAGAGATATATATATATATATATATATACATACATACATACATTTCTATGTAAGTTTCAAATATTAGAATCAAACCATTATATCTCAGAATCCTAACAATTCCACCGATCCATTATATATACCGGATGAACAATATGATTTTGAGATTACCCTCTGGATTGTATGATTGCAATTTGAGAAAATTAGTGGATGGTCTTAGTTTAATCGATACTGAGTTTTGAAATGGGATTAAATTTTTTAATGAATTAATCCTATTTATTGCTTCGTAAAGATTGTTTTAAATAAATTAAATACATATTAACTATTCATATTTTAAATTAATTAAAAAATATTTGTTTGAATTATTAAAAAAAAAAGAAAAAAGAAAAACCTAAATAACCTGTTGACTGGCTGCAAATTGCATGAGAAAGTACATAACAAGATAGTACCATGTACGGATTTCAATATAGATAAGTGATGTATCCATGAATTGATAGATCAAATCTATTCTAATATATATATATATATATATATATGTATGTATGTAGATCAAATCAAAACTCAAGTGACCCTACAAACCCATATATATATAACCGGCCTTTCGCTATTTTCTCGAGTCATTTATACATCTTTTCACATACCCATATAATTTTTTTACATATATAAATATATGTATATATATATATATATACACCTCTGATTCGAATTAGTACCAAGAAGAAAAGTTGGATCCTTAATATCTTTTGTTCTGTGAGGATGTAGGGGGTGATCTTTCATGATTAATTCTCAAGATTTTGGTGTTTATGTCTCATGTCATTGTTTCTGTGAATTGGAGGAATATATTCTGATTGCCCAACTAGATGCATATAGATATAGTGATGATAACATCATTTTCAGTGATGTAGTAAATCCATCCATCATAACCCAAAACTACACTCACATTACACACACACACACACACATATATATATATATATATATGTACACATACACACCCACACACACAATATATATATATATATGTATATATTCTCTAAAATCCAATTGTGATCAATACCAAATCAGCATCAAATTATAAATTAATTATTTATTGGGTAACTTCATATAAGTCAACAGAGTTTGAGTGATTATTAAGTAAACACTAAAACTTGTAGTAAAATAAATTATAAGTTCAAATCAAATTGTGTTTATGTACATTTTTGTTTAAAAAATTATATTATAATTAATATATATATATTATTTGTAAATAAATATTTATGTATTATAGCACACATAAGTACAATCAAACTCATATGCTCATGTAATATATATATTTTTTTGTTATTATTTTTAAATTTATAAATAATTTTTATTGAGAAATTAGGGTAGCTTTTGACTTTTAAATTAAGTCTTAAGCTTTCTTTTCTGGGTTGGATTGCTTTAGAAATGTAGTCTATGGCTGTCTGCTTTAACTGCAAGGCCATAAATTACAAGCTTTCATCATTCTAATCTGACTTATTAAAGTAGGTAGGTCCATTTCTTGATATAAACTAACCAAGAAGGCAAAGAAAAGGAGCCCATATGTTTATATAGGTTTCCTATATCAGCGGCTAGCAGGAAAAGAAGATCCCTACACTACACATCATGTCTTTTCTGCTATATAATTTTTAGTAATATTCTTCATTAGTCAAATGAGCAGATGGCTAATTAAATGGATCAAGAATCCAAATCTTGCAATTGGAAAGCCATTTGCTGGCAATAATTCACCAGATAATCAAAAATTAAAAAAGGCTTAATCATATTTACATGCTTCTAATTCAACCATCTGGACTTTTCAGCAAAGTTTTGCAAGATCTTTTGATGTGGCAACAAGCACTAGGATGCACTATATCTATATATTATATACACTTTTTTTTGGAGCATCAAATGATGATAAGGATTGTAAAATAGGAATTTCCAATAGTTTGGTGCACTAATCAAGTGTTTTGTTGAGAGAATATCTTAATCGAGCATGCTCTTCCAAGTAGATCTCAGAGGCTTACCGCTTAATGTGGTGCAGTAATGGTCAGCAGGCTATGAAGAGCAGCTTACCTTCAGTAGTTTTCACTTTCAAGACTTCTGCTTTTCCTGTGTTTCTCTCTGTCTTTCGGTTTTCTTGAACTGAAAATATGGGAATCTTCAATATGGGAAAAAAGTTACAGGTAATTGGATAAACCCAAATTCTTTTTCCACCTCAGCAGATGCTCAAAATAGATAGAACATATGCAAGACACAAGAGAAAATCATATAAAGAAAAGAGAAAAAGAGATTGAGAGAGTAAATTACCAAAATGACCATAAGAGTTTCATCTCGTATCGAGCACTTTTAGTTTCTTGTCTCAGACCTCGGCTCCCACCTGATATCGACAAAAAAAAAAAGGAAGAATTTTCAAGTCAAGCATAGAAGATTAGTAGATGATGAAGAGAGAAAGCACCTCTACATCATATTTCTATTCTTAAAAAAAAAGCTTCCATTATTAGGTCATGCTAAGCAAATACGTAACTGTAATCTACGACTTAGACATAAGAAGCTTATTTTGGTCATTTTGTAAAGAAATATCATCACATGTATGTTAGCATACTTGTATACAACTTGTTACTCAAAATGCAGAGACTGCAAGGTCATTCTCATGAAGTTATCAAGGGTAATATGGTAATCCAACATATAATTAATCTTGAAAATTTTATGCTTTTCTCAATTTTGTTTCTATCACGAAAGATGCAATTCATAATATCCAAATGGTCACTATAAATAGACCTCCTTGTGGTGGTTAGATTCACGAACATAACAGCAAGTCCTTTAGAAGTCCCTCAACAAGCTCAGCATTCACTCACATACTCATATTCCATACTCTTCCCTTCTCAACAGCAATGGAGGTTGTGACCAATTTCATTGCAGAAAGACCAGTTGTCATATTCAGCAGGAGCTCTTGTTGCATGAGCCACACCATTAAGTCACTTATTTGTGGATTTGGAGCTAATCCTACAGTTTATGAACTCGATCAACTTCCAAATGGTCGAGAAGTTGAAAGAGCATTGGTCCAGTTGGGCTTGAACCCGAGTGTACCAGCCGTGTTCATTGGGCAGCAGTTAGTTGGTGGTGCTAATCAGATCATGACCCTGCAAGTGCAGAACCAGCTATCTCCCTTGCTCAGAAGAGCTGGAGCTATATGGGTTTAAAACACAGAGTCATTTCTAAACTTATACCATGCTGCAAATAAGAAGATATCCATCTGTCTCCTTTAAATAGTAACATGAGATCAAAGCTAAGCACTTTTGTTACCCTATAGAGCCACTTTACCCTGTGCCTTCTATTTGGGCTGAGCAGGGTTATACTTTTCATGTGTTAGGCTCAAGAGAACTTGTATTTTAGCTTTTACCTACAATATCCTTTGATTGTGCTAAATAAAAGTATACTTTATTTACATGATTTGCGAGAATGGTTCAACCTTTTTCACATTGTATATGGGGAAATACACTTGAACTAAATATAGGTGTGAAAAAAAAGTACCAGAAACCAAAAGATTATCCTCGACTTCCAAATGCCATTGTGTAGTAGAAACAAACAATAAAAGCAGTTGAACGTTTCCAATTCCACATTATCAAATTTTAATAGAAGAGAATAGGAGAAATCACATATTCTAAACGGAATCAAGTGTCAAGAGAGCCAGATGATTATTTGGCTGGAGGGAAGAAGAGTGGTCAAAAAATTTTCAAACAATTTGAAACTTCAAACTTACAAACACCAAAAACTTTTGGATTATTCAACGACCTATAAAATAATAACTAAAACAAGTACTTCTTCAGTGATTAATATAATCCTTTAAGATTCCATACTGCTGTGATTTTGCATTCCTTTGCCAGTTCTCTACTGCTCGACGAACTGTAGCATTTGCCTCTTGAATCTCCTTTGCAGAGAATTTGTGTTCTATGATTCCCAATGGACCAGGTTGTAGCACCTTAACCACCGTTTCCATCTCTTGCTCCAGCTGCCTATCAGACAAGAAATCAAAATTCAACACCAACCCCCCCAAAAACAAAACTGAACTTTGACCACCTGACAAGGAAGAAAATATCAAACTCCCACTCTGGAGATCCCACTAAAACAAACGCCATTTTAAACAAAAGAAAACAAAACTCACCAATATCTCAGACACTCATCTTAAGTAACCGTGAAATTCAATTTTCTTCCCAAAACAACCAGGGCGTTTCTTATATTTTCACTTGAATCAAATGCCACAAAGTTCGAAGAAAATTTTTTTGAAGTTGCAACGAAGCAACCAGACATACCCTTTAAATTTTACTAACCCAGAATCACATTGTTAAGAGAATAGATAACGCCCGGCAAAGAATCTTCACTATTCAAAACCCAGTAACGGACGCTATTGTTAAAACAAAACCGTTTTACTCATGATTAGTCATGATGAAGGAGATTGAGATAGAAGAGTAAACAGGACCAGAACCTAAAGAGAGAAGACATAAATGAAATTCCAACTAAGAGAATACTCATGTCATTATTGAAACCTGAAAATTCTTGACAAGGGAAAAGCATTCCCTATCCGCGAAAGTAAGAGATTCATCTCGGCCGATAGTCACAGTTCAGGTTCTGCGCACACAGGAGGAGAGTCAGCTTCCTCGTGAAGAACGCTGATTATTTTTGCAGGCACATCTGGGGAAAATTAAACGCATCGTTTTGGTGGATATTAGATTACAGCAGAAAACGCACCGTTTGGCTGAAAAACTACAATAGAAAAAATGCAAACCACTCTACTGAGGTGAACGCACCGTTTTGTTAAGTGACAAGTTACTTGAAGTAAATTATTGATTTTCTTGACCATGAATACAATTTTACTTAATTAAATCCAGCATTAAGGTTAAAAAGTTTAGTGTTGATCAGCTTGTATGTGACTTCATCTAGGGTTCTTCTAGCAATGCAAAAAAGTCAAGCCTTATTAATTGGAAAGATATGTGCCGATTTGCCATCCATAAAGGACTTGGTATTCAAAGCCTCAGACCACTCAACAAAGTTTTTCTCATAAAAGTGTTCTACCATCATCACCAAATCGCATTTTTTTTGGGGTCAAAATTTTGCGCCATAAGTATAAATGGGATCTCCATTATACGGCTCCCATCAATTTAAATATTTGCTCTCATCTGTGCAGGAAGTTGCATGGGATCTGAGAGGATTTGAGATATGGTTTGGCTTGGTGTGTTGGTGATGACACTAGAGCGAGATGTTGGGAGGATAATTGACTAGGGGGCTGTGGTCCTCTCAAGCTTCTTGCATTCTAACCTATTGATGATATCCATTGGGCCAAAAAAGTTAGGGATCTAGTGACCATCGGTCAGTGTGATTGGAACCATTTCAGAGTAGGCTCTTGACTAGGATTCTCCTTCAGTTGGCGGCTATCAGAGCTCTGCAGGATGGTATGGAGGTGGATGTCCCGTATTGGGGTCTCTTGCCTGATGGTAAGTTTTCTGTTAAATCTGCTTACAATATGTTTATTGACATCTCTCTTTTTTTTACAGATAACATGTGGTATTTAACATGAAAGTGGTTGGGCGCGCAATGCATTCAACACTTTCTCTAGCTAGTCTTGCGAAAAGGCTTACTTACAAGCGAGGAGCAGGTCTGCAGGCATATGATGGATGATCTGGTTTGCACTATCTGTGAGCTTGACATTGAGGACATTAATCACGTCTTGAGGGAGTGTCATCAAGTAAAGGGTCTCTGCAAGAAAATCATTCCACAGACGGCTCGTCATAGCTTCTTTAGCACACATTTTGATGACTAGGTTTGTGCTAACCTGTAGAACAAGCATAGTTGGTGTTCATCATTCCAAAACTGGAAGATTGTGTTTAACATCACTTACTGGCTACTTTGAAAACATCGCAATGCGTTCGTCTTTGGTGGGAGATCCCTTATCTTGGAGGAATTGAAGTATGAGACTTTCAGAATGACTGAGTATATGCTCTAGGCTTTTATCATCGAGTCTACTATCTTTGGCCATCACGCCCGAAAGAAGGAGAAGCTCATCAATCAGACACTGCCGCCCCAGAACTGGATCAAGATCAACACGGACGGGGCTCTCCGTGGTAGCACTGAGATTGCATGTGCTGGTGCGAATGGTAGGGATAGTAATAGTCAGTAGCTTGGGGGGCACTTCAGGATTATTGGTGTTTGCTCTATCCTTCAAGCTGAGCTATGGGGGGTCCTGAATGGTCTCACATTAGCATGGAACCTGAGCTCACTGATAGATGCCTAGAAAACACAAGAAGGATTGCAAACGAAAGCTTCTATTTTTGGGATGGAAAAACCACAATTTTCTTGTTAATTAATGTTTGCCTCATCCATAATCTGATGGGGCTTTAAATAGGAAGGGAAACAATAACTTCTCTTTGCTATCCAGGGAGCACAATAGCTAGTAGCAACCAAATAATCTCAACAAATACTAAATAATCTCAACAAACCAAAAGATAAGAT
This sequence comes from Carica papaya, assembly GCF_000150535.2. The sequence goes on along the minus strand of NW_019014683.1, from coordinate 1,153,648 downwards.
AATGCTGGAAATAAATTAAAAAATAGAGGATAAGTTGATACTGAATAGTTGACTGGGTCTTGAGGAAGTTCTGCTTGCTTCGACGATACCAGAATCAGAGATACTTGGAATTCTTGACTGGGATCCTTGCTGATCTTCTGGTTGTATCATTTCCTCCCTCTTTTGTGGGAACCTTATCCTCAAGTTTCAAGTGACCAAATTTATTTGTTAGTTCACTGTTATTTTCCTAGATAGCTTCTTCTAGGGGCAAATTCTTCCATTGGACAAGACTTTCTTCAACAAATTTTACTCTCTTTTTGATCCATCGAGTTTCCAAAATGGTTTGGGGTTGCAGCAGTAGATCTCCATCTTCAGATATTTCAGGCAGATTTTCAATAGGGGCAATTGCTTCACCAATTTGTTTTTAACATGGAGATATGGAAAACAGAATGGATACGTGACCCTTGTGGAAGTAGAAGCTTGTAAGTAACAAGGCCAATACGATGGAGGATCTGATAAGGCCCATAATATCGACATGCGAGCTTCTGGAAGGTTCTCTTAAAAACCGTTTGCTGCCGATATGGTCGGAGCCTGAGAAAGACCCAATTGCCCTCCTGAAATTCGACTTCACATCGATGGACATTGGCGGTGGCTTGCGTGCTACTGTTGGTTGCTTGTAAATTAGTTCGAAGTTGTTTGAGGAGGGCATCTCGGTTACAAAACTGTTGGTTAACTTCATTGACAAGGGTTCGCCGTCTTGGTAATGGGGAATGGGCGACGGTGGTCTCGCATATGAGGCCTGAAAAGGTGTCATCTTGATAGAGGAGTGGTAAGTTGTGTTGTACCAAAATTCGACCCAAGGAAGGAGAGAACTCCACTTGCGTGGTTGTTGGTGGCTTAAGCACCGTAGATATTGTTACACACTGCGGTTCACAACTTCTAACTGTTCATCTGTTTACGGATGATAGGAGGAGCTCATTCGGAGTGTCAGACAACTTAAAAAACTCTTGCCATAAACGACTAGTAAAGACCAAATCCCTGTCACTAATTATGGAGCGGAGCATACCATATAATTTTACCACATTATCCACAAATGTTTCTGCTACGATCTTAGCGGTGTAAGGGTGAGCTAAAGCGATAAAGTGCGCACTCTTACTAAGACGATCAACCACAACCAAGATAGTATTCTTTCCGTTTGAGATAGACAGTCCTTCAATAAAATCCTTGAAAATATCGTTCCATATTTGGCAAGGGATTGACAACGGTTGGAGAAGGCCGGCTGGTGAGAGTGTCTCAGTTTTGACTCGTTGGCAGGTGTTACATGCTGCTACATATTCTTTAATATCTTGGTACATGGCTGACCAATAAAATTGTTGGGCTAATCTTTTGTAAGTTCGTTGGAAACCTGAGTTGTCACTTGTCAAAGATGAGTGGAATTCCTGTAATAATTGTTGTGTGATTTTTGATTTAGAAGGGACAACAATTCAATGCTTAAAATAAATCAACTCATTCTTGAGTGAAAAGGAACCACCTGCTAAGTCAGTGACTAACTTGCGGGTTGTCTGCATATAGGGATGATCTGCAGCTTTCTTGATGGTGTTCCATAAATTATTTTTGGGCATAGAGATAGCGTGTAGAGTGAGGCTATCTTCCCTACGAGGTAGAGTATCGGCGACCGAGTTTTCTTTTCCTGATTTGTACACAATCTCATATTCGTAGCCAAATAACTTAGAGAGTTTTATTGTTCTGGGGTTGTAATTCGTTGGTCCAGCAAATGCTTCAAACTTTTCTGAACCGTGTGCACATATAAATTTCTTCCCATCAAATACGGACTCCATAATTTTATGGCAATAACAATGGCAAGCATCTCTTTGGCGTATGTCGACCATGTCTGCTTGGCAACACCTAATGCCTGACTCATGTAAACTATAGGTTGCCCATGTTGAGTAAAGACGGTTCCAATGCCGTAGCCAGAAGCATCAGTTTCTATGATAAATGACTTTTTAAAATTCGGGAGTGCCAAAGTAAGAGTTGTGGTCAGAGTAACCTTGACATTTAAAAAGCTGATTCTGCTTCCTCGGACAACCCAAATTGTCCATTTTTTAGGAGATTAGTCAAAGGCCAAACAAGAATTCCGTACTGCCGAACAAACTTCCGGTAATAGCCTGTCAAACCCAAAAAATCCTTTCAGTTCAATGATGTTGTTTGGTCGAGACCAATCTAATATGGCCTTAATTTTGGTTTGATCCACTTTGATCCCTTGCGATGTGACTATGTACTCTAAGTATTCAAGTTCTTTTTGTTCAAAGACACATTTTTTTAACTTGATGAAAAATTAATGTTGCCGGAGGATGTCAAAAACCTGCTTAACCTACTCAAGATGTAATTCTCAGTTGGGACTGTATATTAAGATGTCATAAAAAAAAAGTAGAACAAACTTACAGAGATGCTGGCAGAAGATGTTGTTCATGACTGCTTGAAAGGTGGAAGGAGCATTGCAAAGCCCAAATAGCATGACGAGATATTCATAATGACCGTTATGAGTGCGGAAGACCGTCTTGTGAATATCCGATGGATGTACTCTTACTTGGTGGTAACCCGCAGTGAGATCGAGTTTAGTAAAGAAAGCAACTTCATGGAGTTCATCTAGCATGTCATCAACCGTAGGGATGAGAAACTTGTATTTGATGGTAACTGAATTGAGGGCCCGGTAATCTGTACAAAACCTCCAAGTTCCATCTTTTTTGCCCACCGATAGCACCAGTGAGGAGAATGGACTAGTGCTTGGCCAAATCAGCCCTGAATCAAGAATTGTATTCACCTATTTTTCAATTTCACTTTTTTAGAAATAGGCATACCTGTATGGCCTGACATTGAAGGGTTCAACATCTTCCTTCAAACTGATGCGGTGATCAACGTCTCGACAGAGAGGAATTGACTGTGGATCTTTGAAAAGAACCTGATACTGATCCAAGAGAGCTTGCATATCTGGATGGAGGTGGATCAGAGAGGTGTTGTTTTCTGTTTGCAGCTACACCGCAAACAGAGAGAAGTGTCGAAGCGTGCTTTTGGCGACTTCTTCAGCTGAAGCAATCTGGAGAGGTGGAGCGTCAAGGTCCCGTAACTGTCGCAGTCGACCACCCCACTAGAATTCCATGGTCATCCAATCCTAATCACACATAACAGCTCATAATACTTCCAAATACTAAACTCCAAGAACAAAATCGAGACCAGTTAATGGTAAAACAAAAATAGTCAAATGGAAGAGGATACCTTGGATGTTAACGAACACATTTTCAAATCGTCCGTGACATCTCATCGGACTACCATTCGCAACTTTGACCGAAAAGGCTTGAGCCGGGAGTACTGGTAACTTTAGCAAGCTCGCAACTCGCTCACTGATGAAGTTGTGAGTCAAGCCGCTGTTGATAAGGATGACGATGCGTTAACTGTGGATGGTTGCATCAACACACATTCTTTTTATGGTGGACCAACCAGTGAAAGCATGAAGGGAAATTTTGGACTCCTCTTCTTTCGATTCTTCTTTTTCTTCTTCTTCGGTCCCTTCCAAGAGCAGGACTTGAGCTCGGCGACAGCGGTGGCCTGTGGTAAATTTCTCGTCGCAGTTGAAGTAGAGGCCCTGCATTCGACGGTGCTGCATCTCTTCCCACGAGAGGCACTTCAGGGCGGAATCTGTAGCTAGGGTTGGGGGCAGGTTGATTGGGTTACGTCCGACCCGATTGAACCTTCTCTGTCGACCCACTTGCTCCTCTTTCATACGGGCCAAGCTGATGGCCTCTTTCAAAGATTTGGGTCCGAATACCTTCAGCAATTTCAGACTTCAGTTTGTCAATAAATGTACCAACCAGGGCCTTTTGAGTCCAGCCTCTCACTTTGTTACCCAACCTATCAAATTCTTTTTGATAATCTCATAAGGCCCCAATCTGCCTTACTCTGGATAGGGTTTCGTCGAAGTCTTCACATTCGGGTGGCCCAACACAAACCTCTTCTTCAAATCCTATCCATGTCACTATTCTTCTTTCTTCTTGATAAGTTCGGCGAAGCCATTGCCACCACTGGTTGGCTTCGCCCTCCAAGTGGAAAGAAGTTACTTGGACTTTCTGCTTTTCAGGAATTCCTTGGTACTCAAAGAATTGTGCGACGCGGTTAAGTCATTCGGTCGGGTCATCTCCGGAAAAGATAGGAAATTCCAACTTGGCGAGTTGGAGAAGAATGGTTGTCGGCCACCATCATTTCACTCAGCTCTTTCGTCGCGGTTTGGTCACGTTTCTCCATTTTGGTTTGGGGTATTGCAGCTGGAGTCTTCACGGTTGATTAACAGAGTCTCTGTTAATTATTTGAGGGTATCCTACATTTGATGAAGTTTATCGGCGACTCGAAGCTCCATCTAGCTGAAGCTGTCCTGCAGTCCTCCGATACTTTCTTCCAAATTCTCAATCTTTTTCTTGTGAGACATGGCTCTGATACCAAAATGATAGATGTCCAGAAAACACAAGAAGGATTGCAAACGAAAGCTTCTATTTTTCGAATAGAAAAATCACAGTTTTCTTGTTAATTAATACTTGCCTCATCCATAATCTGATGGGGCTTTAAATAGAAAAGGAAACAACAACTTCTCCCTGTTATCCAAGGAGCACAACGGTTAATAGCAACCAAACAATCTCAACAAATCAAAAGATAAGATAATACTAGAAATAAATTAAAAAACAAAGGATAATTTGATACTGAATAATTGACCGGGTCTTAAGGAAGTTTTGCTTGCTTCAATGATACCAGAATCAGAGATACTTGGGATTCTTGACTGGGATCCTTGCTGATATTCTGGTTGTATCATTCACATCATGTTATCTTGGAGATGGATAGTGCTCTCGCTTTTCAAGTCTTGAATAAAGTAATTAACAATAAAGTGGTCTCTGTCAATGCTAATTCTAACCTTATTCTGGCTATTAAGATTTGGCTTATAAAAAATTATATTGTTAATATATAACTTATTTATCGTGAAGGAAATCGGTGTGCAGACTATTTGGCAAATCAAGCATTTCACTGGCCCTCTGAACTATATCACTTACAGCACCCTTTATGAGACTACTGAACATCATTACAGAGGACATCATCGGAGTCTTTTGATTTAGAATGTGTAATACCTAAATGTATTTTCTGTTCTGTCTTGTTGTGTTTGTTTTCTTTCCTTATATTAAAAAAAAGATTATTTTCATAAGATGTTGACTAGAGGTGTCGTTTTCAATATCTATTTTTTAGAATTAGAAGATTATATTTGTTATGAGTTTAATAGAGTCACATCCTAAAATTAGCTATCAAGGTGGGAGAGACCAAATTCATATAAATCTCACGCCAAATTTATGGGCTTTGTAGTATGATCAAATTTATTTTCCTACACCACCAAGATCCACAGTCTCATTGCCCATGCAAATTGACTTTGTACTCTCTCCTTTTAACTAATTTCAAGCAAACATTGCAGTTCTAAGATTACCTAGGCTGCTCTATTGCAACATGAAGAAGTTGGTGATTGATATAGTATCGTTTTTATGGGTACAAGATAACTACACCCTAAAAGGTGGGAGAGTCCAAACTCATATAAATCCGACACAATAGTCGCGTGCGTACTTTTGATATAAAATCCTAGTTCTTTTACCATATAATAATTATCTAATATGTTCAAGCTTCTTCATTTGAAATACTCGACAAAGTAAGAGATGAAACAAGGAAGAAATAGAATAGCGAGAAAAAAAAGAGATATTAGTTTAATGTTCTTCAATGATCTACAAGTCTTCACACAGTGGGAGATGCAATTAGAATTGCACTAGTTTTGTGACTGAGTACTTTCCTGATCAAGACTCCTTCAAAATGTCAAGCCAGTAATTTCACTGAACAAAGCAGCAACAACAAACAACTCAGAATCAACAACTCAACAAGTATTCTGCCTGCCATTAATAGACAAAATTTCACACTAGAAATACAACTATACACACTTTCTTTTTTTTTCACTTTACTTATTCACACTTATTGTACATGATCACGAGACAGAGTTACGCCTTCTCTTCTGAAACAAGAACCGGGTTTCTGAACTAGCCTTCCCCCCTATAGGCTTAATACTATTGATCCGAAAAAGGGCATTGAGCTTGCTTAGTTTTTTGGTAAAGGATTTGAATAGTTTGTTGGCAGGATGAGACCTTACAAGCTCCTGTTTCATAGAAACATGGTCCTTTTCTAGGTCTGTTAGCCTCATTCTCATTCTTGCAACTTCCATTTTCAGTTCTCGGTTCTCTCTTCTTACTGATGCATAATTGTCTCGTGGCGAGATGGCTCCACTTCCTGCTCCACTGCTTGAACGTTGAGGGAATTGACCATGTAACGCACCAAAGAAGAACTGGTTATGTCCCCCACTCATTGCATTCCTAAGCCTGATTTGCTCGAAATACAACACCTGGACTGCCATCTGGACGGGTAATCTTTCATTCTGTGCTGCGTGACTGCAGGCTTCTTGAGACAGTTTCTGACAATCTATGGTTTTGCAGAGTCTGTACCGTTCGGAATCCTTGATGTTTGGGTGCACCTATGAAGCATGTTGAACATAAATCTGTTAGTGCTCATGAGGGCATGGGAAAATGGTTGGTGCTTTCATGAATTAGAAGAGAATGAAACAATGAGAAGGAGAAAGAAGAGGGTTGCTTACTTTAAGGAAGATATCCACAGCTCTGTACAGTCCATCGCTTGCTATCCGAGCATGGTCTGGCAGGAGTTCTGCTAGAGCAATGAACTTTGATGCCATCAAGTTTGAGTCTAATGCAACTTCAGCAAGATAATTGTCCAATAATTTTGATACCTTGAGAATTGAACTTTGTTTTGGAGAGCCAGGGCTGTCAAAATCATATACCATTTCACTTTCATCTCTCAAGTGATTATCCTCGTCATCGTCTTCCTCATCCAAGTTCAAAAACATGGAGAAGATCCTCAGAATTGACTCTGTATCGTACATCGTGCTGTGGTTGCTGCCATGTGAATTTGCTGGAATTAGGATGTCGCCAAGAATTGCCTGGTCCAGTTGAAGACCAATCCGTCTCTCCAAATCTGATCTGCAAGAAGTAGATGCTGATGCTGCTATTGCAGTCTTCAACAAACTTGATAGAAATGCCATTGGGACTGGACTTTTCCTTGATTGAGTTGGGAGTAAGCTAACTATTGCTTCAACAATGACCCTCTGCTTCTTCGGCAACTCCAGATCAATGGGGCTTCCTTTAACCAACTGGGGATCCCTGATAACAAGATCTTGTAGAGAATTATTCGCATAGTTTATTAAAATTTTGCTTATCATATCCTGCTTTAGGCCCTTTGATTTTACTGCAGAGAGAACTCTTTGGAAAAGGTCAAGACTAAGAACTGCAAGAGAATTTCCCCACCAATCCAAGGGTGTTTCTGGTTCTACATTTGCAATAGGTTTTGTTGGGAAGTTACGATCAAGTTTTTGTAAACCAGATGTCAGCTGCTCTTTACACGCATTGTTTGCAATGGCATTGATAAGCCTGATAACCAAGTTAATCTCTTCTGATATAGGCAAGAGGCTTTCACACCTATGAAGAACAGTGATTGAACTTGATATGTTAGGGAATACTACCTCCTTCAGGTAAGCTTCGCTTCGAGCTTCCAAGTTTTTCTCTGCAAACTCTTCTGTCATTTCTAGGAAATGAGCTGCACAGCGTAGCATGGCAATATTTGACAGAGTGATCTCAATATTAACTCCATAGCAGAACTTTGCAGCAAGCTCAAATGCCTCTGATCCACCTGGAACAGCTGGAAGATTTACCCGTGAAATTTTTGAATCTTTGGCATCCAGCAACAATTTCCGGATTTTCCCACTTCGAGAAACAATAGGGAACTGCAAAAGAATTGCTACAAGATGAGTAAATTCTCCAATAAAGACCAAAGATTTTCTTTGTTTCTCTCTACTCTGGCTTTCAAGTTCATCTCTCTTGAGTTCGTCTTCCGTGTGCTTCATTAACATATTATAATTTCTCTACAATATATTTGTATTTGAAGAAACTGAGAGTGAAGGGAATTGCTGTTTATTTGTGCTCTATATGTCAGGCATGCATAAAGCTAGTAGCATTAAGAAAATTATGCAGTTAATGGACTATTTCCAGAATCTTAATCCTTTTCAAACAAAATTCTTAAAACAAAGAGACAAATAAAATTAAATAAATTAACCATACGTATGAAGTAGTGAATCTTCATCTCTCTACACGAAATATATCAGATTTAGTTATGATATCAATTCGGTAACGAAGTAAATTTCCTTTTTAAGATTTTGACAATATGTGAGACAGGTAGCACACAGGTAATGTTTCTTTCCTTTTGTTTCTTATATGATGATGGGAGGGGATAGAGAAAGACAAAGTTTTCCATGAACAACTACACGTTAACTGGGACCTGTAAATATAAGTATATAATAACAACAACCAAGCATGAAAAATGACTAATAATCCTTGAAAGACGTGGCTAAACCACATTCCTCTTACCTTGTGAAGTGAAAAACTTGAACCGCCTACTTCAATTGTCAGATCACTAGAAACATCAGAAATTGGCCTGCAATGCATACAGTTAACCGGTTGAAGTAATTATTCATATGGCACATAAGAAAGTTCGAAGAGGAAACTAAGCAAAGAAGTGCGATAAGGAAAGAAGCAAAGGCATCATACAAGTTGTTTAATGGCAGTAATTTAGGAATCATGTATGAGCTTCTAGCACAGTATCCCTGGATTCCCTTGTTTGAACCCATGAAATCCTAAAGTAGTGGGCTGTATCAAAGATTAAGTATTTTTTTTCTTTTTGTATATATATATATAGCTCAAAGTTAAAGACAGTGTGTGATCCATCTTGATCCTATGGTTAGACATGGAGGACCCAGATGGGAAAATGACAGCTCAATAATTACAAAATGCAAAACAGCCTAACAGTTTGTTAAAGGTAGAAAAGCCTAAATTTAAGGTTTCTAATATCAATTTCTGGTGTTCTTAAAACAGAAATAGTTCATCCAAATTTCTTTCATCAATGTTGATTTAATGTGGAGCCATATGGGTCCCTTGAATTTAACATATAACTACACATGTCCTTCGCATTCCATATAGAGTTCCTCAGCCAACTGTTTCCGGGAACTCTTCATATAAACTTGAGGTTCTCTAATATTATTGATAAAGAAAAAAAAAAGGGAAAAAGAAAGCATTAAGAGCAGAAAATTTGCAGATATTTTAATCTGAAAAAAATCAAGAGAATAGAGGTCTCAGATTTAATCCCACATCAGAACTATACTCCAATCAAACTTGTTTCATGAAGAGTTATTTTCATGTCCCAATTCTAGAGGGACCACAGGAGGGTGAGCCTTAAAAGCAAACCTAAAACCTGAGCTTCACTTCTCAGCAAATCTACCACAATCGTCTGATTTCAAGATGTTTAAGGACCATTTAATCAATCATTTATGGATAAAAGAAATCTTCCTCCTTGTCTGCCAGCTTATTATAAATCTCATGAAAATAATAATAACAATAACAATTAATCCAATAAATCACATACCATTAAATCCTTAAACTGTTTAGGACCTCAAGTTTCAAAAGTTTCTAAATTGGTCTTTCAAATACTGGGTTATTTAGCTAGTACTTTTAACAACCAGTTGGCCTGCAACTTCAACCTCAAGACTCTTTCAAAGACACACATGAACAACTACCAGAAATTGGAGACATAATCAGACAAAACCCAAGTTGAAACATAAAGGGTTTGTTTGTTTTTGTGTGTGTGTCTTATATCAATGTATGTATGTACATGCAAACGCAGAAGAAGAAGAAGGGGAAGAAGATATTACCATTCAGTGGCATGCCTTATGCTTGAACTCGGACGAAAAGATCTCTTTCCTGATACACTTGGCTTTAATTCAGCAATAGTAACAACACCCATCTCCCAGATTTTGCTAAAAGCTTCTGCAACACCAGCCCCCACCACCCAAAATCCTCTCTCCCTTTCAAGAACCCACCTCCATGGACACAACCAAACTCTTTGTCAGCCACAAAGCAGTACTGGGTATTTTATTCTTACCCCTTGACAGGTCCCAGAATCTTCCAATTTAAGTTCTGAACCTCTCTTTTGCTGTTTGGAGAGAAAGAAAAGAGAGAAAATTAAGCTGGAGTGAGGTAAAAGTCACATGAACCCATGCAGGATTAAAGAAGGGAAGTAAGAGATTAGCTCTTTTAAGGAGGGTTTGTTATTAAAATGTGCTTAATCTAAAGTCAAGAACATGTTGGTGTGCTTACACTTTTCGGTGAAAGGTAGTGTAAGACTGTGAGAATGGCCTTTTTCTTTTTTGTTGACATGGTTTTTGTTTGTCATGAGAGAAAATTTGCAGGAATTCTGAAAGGTTTGTGTTGCTTTTGGAGACTGTCATCATTCTTGATGAAAGCTACCAACTAAAAAAAGATTGAACTAGCCTTTTCTTTTTATATATTAGCTTTAATAAAAACTTCTATATATATATACACACACACACACCTTGTGTAAAGTTTAGTTTAATTTAACTTTTAACACAAACATTATTAATAAATAATTATTTTAACAGTAGTTTTAAAATTCCTAATATACATTATAATTACTTCTAACCTGATTTCTTTTTCTTTCTTCTCTCTCTCTCTCTCTCTCTCTCTCTGTGTAAGACATGCAAAAGATTCAACTTAAAAAATAAATTTTTATTACAATGCACAACAAATAAAGATTTGCATATAGATATATATATATATGTATGTATGTGATATGTGTGTATATGATGAAATAGCATATAATAATGCATGGGATGATACAGTAGTGATTTGTTTGATCATAATCATGAATGATCAGTGGATATAGTGTGGCAACTGTTGGGTTAATCATAGCCTGAGATTGGGATGATCAAGTAGTCATCATGCTTCCATCAATTCAAGTCTTTCCTTTTTTTTAAGTCTTATATAATCTCATGCTTTATAGCTCTTTAATTTTTAATTAGTAAAAAATTAAATAAGTCTTCAATATGCATATGTTATTGGATGTTTCATCTACCAATTAAGCTAATTAATATTTTTATATATTTATATTTATTTAAAATCTTATATATATATATATATAAATGTATGAAAATGTGTGTGTGTGTGTGTGTGTGTGTGTATATATATATATATATATATATAAACTGTAATGAAACTACTTTTGACATTTTTTGGGAACAAAATAATGAGAATTAATTATGATGATTCTTGCCTCCAAAGAAAGAAAGAAAAAAGATAATATATATATATATATAAATAAATGAAAATGTTGGTGTGTTTGTGCAATAAATATGGACTGACAATTATATACATTTATGTACTCACATGTGTGTGTTGTTATGAGAGTTTTGCCCTAATCATTAATTCATTAAGTGAAATGTTTAATAATATTCAAATATATTTGTAAAATTATTCAAGGGTATTACTTATTTTTTTATAAAAAAAAAATTATTAAATTAGTTCATAAAATTTTACACTTATTATAATTTGATCATTCATATTTTTTTTATTTTATAATTTGATCTTAAAATTTTATATTTATCTTAAATATATAATTTTCTTGTATTTTTAATTAAAAAATTATAATAATTACATTATATTTGGATATATTTAAAAATAATTTAAAAAATACAATAATTTTATTTTTTAAAATCAAATATTTATAATATTTAATTCAGTAAAATTAAAAATCAACTCGTATATTGATAGCATTAAAGTAATTAATACGTACTTAGTCATAATGAATTACGAGAACAAAAATTTGTTTTAATTAAATAATTGAAAAAATAGAATATGAAAAAATAAAATAGAAATTTATTAAAGATAAGACAAACATTTATAATTTTTATTTTATTTTTAGGAGAAAAAGGAATTTCGTTTATTTATTTTTATATTTATTAAAGTATAAATTAAATTTATTTCAAAAGAATTAAATTTAAGAACACATTTCTCACATTAATCACTTGGTAAATAAAGGGAACAAGCATATATTCCTGGTTCTAAAAACATATATTTTAACTCAAATTGAAATATAAATTAACGTTTTTAGCAATTAAATTAACATTTGTTGACAAGGGAAGTGAGATTTATTTTCAATCTCGTTGTATATATATGTAACGAACCCGAAAATTCAAAATGAAATATATTTAATAATTTGAGTGCGGAAGCGAAATAAAAGGTTAAGATTTATATCCCTTACATAATGACTTAAAAATAGTAAACAAACATTACTGAATGAATCCTTTAAAAGAAACACGAGAAATACAAAAAATAATAGAAAATATGAAATATCTAGCATTTACTCGCAATCTTCTTGCAGATCGGGCTCTAGAATCAAGTTCTCTTTATCTGAAATAATTAAATAAAGGATGGGCTACACTAGCTCAGTAAAAATATCACACTATATCACCGGCACAGAAGTAAAGGTTGGTAGAAAATCAAAACAACTAATGGAGCACTAAATTTAGCCAATTCGTTCATCAGTCGTAAAGTCATTTACAGTTCACTTACAATTGTAGAATTTATGAAAACAACCTATAGAGACAATAATATCATACAGATCATAACTTCATGCACAATCAGTAACATAAAACATATCATAAATTCATATTCATTAACAATAATTAAATCATAACCGTTTTTCGTTTCACCAACCTACTAGTATCAATAGAGACCCATAAGGGTGTCTCCGCTACACGTGAACCATTTTTCTTAACAATCTTAGTTACAGAGCCGTCCCCATATCCCGTCCGGTTTGAGTGCTAAGACATTAAACCTCAATACCCCGTCCAGTATGAATGCCAAATTACCAAGCCTTCATACCCCGTCCGGTATAAGACAATATTCACGGTAGGGTTCCCTATGAACCCGGTCCGTCCACCATCTCCCAATATATATAGTGAGGCTGTCATCTTATCTGTTTATTAGATCACACCCCTTTCTTGTTTTCTCTTAGTATCCGTTACCAAATCAAACATAATCACATAAACTATGAACATGCACCCAGTAATGCAATCATATCTTAAATCTCAAAATCACATAGTAATCAAGTAAAGCAGTGATACATGCATTTAAAATAATACAATAGATAAATCAGATACCATAATATTTTTAAACTATAAAATAAATTAACAAGAATCGACAGAGAATAATGTTCGGTACGGCTTCTATTAGCAATTCGTAATTAATTATACACATCTATTTAATTTGTACAAAAGACTGTATTACCGTTTATTCAAACTTTAAATCTATGATAAGAAATAGAGTGAGGGGTCCTTACTTGATTTGACACCGAAAAGCTAAATGATTACTGCGTTTACGAGCGGTCCCTAGGTTACCTAAATTTTTCTTCGAAAACTGAAACGCGCTTACGGTACCTACAAATGTCCCAAATAAACCTAAAAATCAGTTTCAGGGCCTACTCAGTCAATTTTGGAAATCTGGTACGGTGGCGATCCTCCTCGAGTTGGCTGTTTTCGACCATTTTTGGCCGAATTCAGCTAAATTTGCATCGGTTCCTGCGAGAAAACACACTTGGGACCCTCGGTTGGCCGAAAAAACGTAGAAAATTAAAACTCATCGGTGGTGGGGCTCTTTAGTGCGGCGGCTCCTTTGGCTCATATTGCAATTGAGTGTTTTGCTCTGGTCAACCTGTAGAAAAGAAAACAGTGATCACAACGATGGAAAAATTATATCGAACGGGAATCGGAAAGGGCTCATCGGAGGTGTTTTTCAAAATACCCCACGGCGGCGTCGCCGGGTTTTGCCAGTGTTTTTCGGCCAATCTGCCGGTCTTTTTGCTCCAGATTTGTTATAGGTGTGTTTAAAATCAAATTTTGAGCAAAAAATAAAATTTTTACCTCATTTGGCAGTCGAAGATTGCTCCGGTGCGGCGGCGGGTGGCATCGGTCGGCTCCCCAGCGGCTGGGTTGTCTTTCCCAGTGAGGGGCTTTGGCGGTTAGGGTTAGGGTTTGGGTACTGATGGAGTTATTTATACCCATCCATTTTTTATTTGGATCGTCCATTGTTTTTAATATGGATCGTCCAATCGCGATTCAATCTGCATCGTCCGTACACGATTCAATCTGCACCGTCCGTGCGCGATTCAATCTAGGTCATCCGTGCGCGATCGCAATCTGGACCATCCATACGCGTGGGAACGAGTCTCAGCCGTTCGATCGCGCGCGCACGGATCACCCACGTGGCTTTCCCCCGTGTGGCCTCCCGCGTCAGCGCCTCTGCCACCTAGCGCATC
>NW_019014683.1:1092443-1112841 GCF_000150535.2 Carica papaya | reverse complement strand
TATTCTATAGATACATTTATATACACATACATATACATATATATGTATATATTCCAGAGAACTTTCTCCATGCCTCAGACAATTATAGACATAGTTGGAACTTAAAAAAATTGTTCAGGAACAAACAACGACAAAAAGTACAAATTCTCCATCTTTAAATTGTGAGGCTCTAATAATATTTAATTATTTAATTTGGATCACTCTCTCCTCAAACCCTGGACACATGGTGCAATATATACCAGCCGTGCATGATTTACAAAATTTCAATTGTTATAATAATCTTTACATACACACACATGTATACGTATATGTGTATGTATATGCCACGTGTACCTTACCCTTTTAATATAGGCTGGTGGGCAATCCAACAAAATAAAAAGGTGAAATCCCAGAAACTTTTCATGTCCTCCCCCCCATGTATTCCTCCATATCCAAAAAGCCTCAAGGTTTGCCATATCATGATTCTCTTCATCCATATCTACATACATTTATATATATATATATATAATATATATAGAGAGTATATATATAAAGGCTTAAACTTAGTTTTCTATTTAACCCCATATATTTTTTTTTATTTTAAAGTATCTATTCTTTTTTATTTTAAATTATCTTTAAACAAAGTTAAGTCACTATTAAGTCATCGCATCCTCGTGTGACTTAATTTGTCGGTGACGGAAACTTGCTTGTGTACCGAGATGGAAGCTGACGTGAAAAAAAATTTTACAGTCATTATTGAGTGAAAAATCAATGATTTCTATTCTCATATTCATATATCGAATGATCTCTAATAATTTTTTATTAACGATATCGTGGATCTCTTAACAAAAGATGTACATGACGATTTCTTAAATATTTTAAAATCTTTTTTATCATCTTGTACAAAAAAAATAAAAATCAATGACACATGGCGGGTCACATGGTGTTGATTAATTTTGACTTAATTTTTGTAAAATGTAGGTGTTGATTTAGAAAAAAACTATAAAGGCTTAGAGATGTTGCATTGATTTTTTTTTATATTCATATTTAAGCCCATATGTATATATATGCGCTAAGAATAGATATATGGCATACATATGTATATTTTGATTATACATGTTCACATACCCGATTATACATACACACATACATAGAGACATGCGTGCATGGGTTGATAAGTTAAAGAAATATATAAACAAAGGAATCTAGATAAGCAAAAAGGACCTTTAACTAGTTGTGTGCTCATGTATATTCACCAAGGCAAGAGTTGGATTCTTGTCGTGCGCACGTGTAAGAGTTGGGATAGTGGTTCACACGTGTGAGCATGATATATATATATATATATACACACACACACACGCACACACACACACATATATTTATGTCCCTGTACGAGTGTGTGTATAAGCAGCACTAGTTGTTGGCTTGTAATGCACTCTAGCTAAGCTAGCTGGTAGACTAGCTACAACCGTATTCTATATATATATTTGAGATATATATATATATATATATATATTAGATACACTGGTGTTTCTTTCTAAATAGCTTCCCCACGTGCGAGAGAGAGGAGGAGGAGGAGGAGGAGGAGGAGGAGGAGAAGAATCCTAGCTAGTGGGTGGGCACAGGACAAAGAGTTGAAGCCACCGAAAGAAAATCTCTGTCTCAATCTTTCTCCATAAGGGATTCAAAGAAGGTGATCTCGAGAATCCTTTCGTAATTGACTAATACCTTTACATACATATATATGTATAGTCATTTTTCTTCTGTCTTTGTTACATGTAGTTTTCTAAGAAGGTGTATAACAGCCCATAAAATCTATGCAAAAAGCTGACAAACAACTGGCAAATAATTTTTTTTTTGCTTAACTTTTTGGTTCCATAAATTGAGGCAAAAGATGTAAATTAATGTATATATATGTCTATGTACGACTAATATTTAACACTGATCACATGGGTAGTACGTATTAGCCTTAATGAAGAAATTATAAGGATCTCAAACGTGTGTGTGTGTGTATATATATATATATATTATGAATAATCAGCAGCCAACTTGTAGGTTCTCAGTCCATGAGAAAACAGTAGTCTCTTTCCTGTAAAGCCACTTTATAAATTAGGGCATCTAAATAAAGCACGTTCCCTTTTGAATGTTCTTTGTTCAACAGAAGAGAAGTCTACTATACACTGTCCCTATAAATACTCCACCATGAAAGCTTAAGTTCCAACAAGCCTTGAGCTTTTTAAGTTTTTTCCAAAAACCCTTTTCATCACCTTTAACTTCCCCCCTCTCCCACCCTCCCTTCCATTCTTAATCACCATTAGATCGAATTCACCCCGAATTCGATCTAATGGTTTTTCGATTCTAATAACTCCATTCCCGAAGTTGTAAATACTTCGCTTAAACTTAGTCATCTCGATCGATTGTGTTATATTACCCAGAAAAAGAACTTATTATCATGGACAAGGTGATGAGATTAGCTTCTGAGAAGGGCGTGGTGATATTCAGCAAGAGCTCTTGCTGTCTCTGCTACGCTGTGAATATACTGTTTCAAGAACTTGGCGTGAGGCCATTGATGTACGAGATTGATCAGGACCCGGAGGGGCGGGAGATGGAGAAAGCGCTAATGAGGTTGGGCTGCAATGCGCCGGTACCGGCGGTTTTCATTGCCGGAAAACTGATCGGATCAACCAACGAGGTCATGTCACTTCACTTAAGCGGCTCGCTCATTCCTCAGCTCAAGCCCTACATGCAGCAAACTATGTCCTAAATTAGTAATTATCATAATTTATCATGACCAAAATGGAATTAGAATAAACTTCTGGGGCCTTATCAAATTATCATTATTATTATTAAGTGTGTATTTTGTAGTTTCTCCCCCCCCCCCCCCCCCCCCCATCCCCATGTTGGTTTCAAGCTGTACTTGGTAGTTTAAGTTGGATTAATAGCTTATAGTTTGCTTGTGTAATCTCTGTTTATCTTTATTAATGAAATTAATTAGCTTTAATATAATGTATTTATTTCTCAATTTAATTAAAATGTAAGTACTACTTTAATTTTATTTGAAATTATATTTTTTTTTTGTAAAAATCTTTAGTTAAAATTAAAAAAAAAATTGTACAAATAAATTGAATTCCAAGCTTACCCTAATTCAAATTAAGCTACTATGCTTTTGGCTATAAGTCATTATTTAATTATAAATGCCTAAAGCAAGATTATTAAACTTTCCCCCCCACAAAAGCCACCTTGATTATAAAATTTCTTATGAACATCCTCACAAAATTAAATATTAAATTACATGGGTAGATTCTATTTTTAATATACACACACACACACACATATATATATATATATCAAAATTTGTGGTAAAAGATTATTAAACTGAAAATTCTACAACCATGAGATTATCTATTCATGTATAGCTAAATCACATATTATTAAATGGAAACTATATATTAATTAACTATAAATTATAATTTTCACTAGATAAGTTCTTTATATGAACAAAGAAATCTCATATTAATGCATTTATTATTCCTTCATATGTAGAAAAGATTGATGAAAGAACAAAAAAATTCTCCACTTTCTTCTACTATCCACTTACCCAATTTTGATTCTCCAACTTTTAGATAAAGAAAGGCATTCAATTCCTTCGCCTTTTCAAATTGAATTTCCCTTACAATTTCCTCTGCAGTTTTCATCTCAATGGTTACTACGACGATAATCGTTATGTGTATGGAGAGCAGAACGAGATAGATATATCCTATTTTTATACTTCAATCTTACTGAATAAAAAATTTATTAGCTTAATACTATTTTTATAAGGCCGAAGTAGATAAAAAAAATTTATTTTAACTTTTTAATCATGGCTCGGGCTTCATTTATTTATTTTTATTTTTTTTAAAGTTATTTTTATAGAAAATATCTATTTAAGTTTATATATATCTAAGAATAAAATAAAACAAATATATCTAGTATAATTATATTAATGATATACATCAACAAATTATCATAAAAAGTACACACTTAGATAAAGTTATATATATATATATATATATATTATGGCTTTCTATTATTATTATTTTTCAAAAGGTAAGAGTAGTATATTTATAAGGCATGATAGAGAAAGCTAATCCCAAGCATAACAATATTAAGTAAGAAAAACATAATATCAAGATTTATGAACCCTTTTTAGATTGGAAATAGTTTACTCGAATTCCCCATCCTTCTTTTAATTGTTTCAATAAGAAGAATTTAAAATTAATCAAGAACACGACTGTTTAGTAGTTATAACTCATGTGTTTTACTTGAATATCGTGAGTTTTATTTCTCTTAAAATGTATCATTATTTTGTAGTTGTATTACAATCTGACGGTGGTTGATATTTAATATTTAATTTAATAAAATATAAAACTTAATTCATTAATATGTTAATAAGACTGATGACTAAATTGATTAAGTACATGCAAAACATATATTCTGTCGTTAAGTTTCTTTGGTTGGAATACTATAAGAGTACAAACCTCAATTTAAAATATTTATCTTTAAAAAAAATTCAAAAATTATTGCAAGAAATGTACAATTACGAATAAGCTTCACCGATAAATATTATATAATTCTTACAGTACTCGAGTAAAATTATGATAAACTCATTTTTTTTCTTTTATAGATAAGGCTTTAAAAACAAAAATATGTAAGATTAAACTTTTAATTATATCAAACATCGAGATAGTGCGCGTCAGCTACATTGAGAATATTATGATAGTAAAAGTAATAGATGTAACAAATAATAAATTGACATATTATATAAAATAAATTGACAAACTAATTATTAAACAATTGATCCAATGACTTACTAATTGATATAATGATTTTCTCGAATCTAAGTGATGCGAGAAAAATATTTATAAATAATAAGAATAAGATTATACTAGTGTCTTAATGTACGAGTGACTAATCTATTAGTTCCTCCCGGCAACTTTTCATGATAAGATTAAAATTGGATCGAGTGGCTTAAAATATTTCATAAATCACATTCTTTAGCTATAAAAGTGGAGTAGAAATTTGTAGTATTTAGCAGATTTTGAGAGAATATATATATATATATATATATACAAACACACATATATAAGTATATGGTTCTCCTCCATTTTCTCTGTGGATTCTGATTGATCCATGCCGGGGGGAAGAGATTAAAAAGTGCTTTATGGACTGCCTTGGCAATACCCCACCAATAGACAAGTCCAAATCCTAAGGGGGGGAAAAGCCATTATTCTCAGCCCACAGACTAAGGAAAAGCAATTCGGACTTGTATAGAATATTTCTATACGTATACTTTATATCATAGATTGCCTGATTGGAAAAAAAAAAATAATAATAATAATAAATTCAATATTATCTGTCAAGAATTTTGCTTCCTAAGAATATTTTTTAAAAAATAATTTTATATTTTTTAAAAATTGAAGGTAGCAAATAATTGTAATTTTCGCAGCCCGAAATCTAATAATTTTCACTTTTCGTTTTTACAAAAGTATTTTAAATTTTTACCCAGTAATTTTAAATGTTAAAAGTTCAAAATTCCAACTAAACACACTCTTAAATCAACAGTATCTAATATTTACACACACACACAAAAAAAAAAAAAAAAAGCATACTACTTTTTATAAAAAGTTGATATGTCACTTCCCTAAAACTAAAGAAAAAGCACTGGACATGAAAAAAAAATGACCAACTTAATTTTGTTCCTTTGAGAAATAGATGGTGTACAGCTTGCTCAATTAGGAAACCTTCTCATGAAGAAAAATTCTCCACACACACATATATATATATATATAATATATATATGTATATATAATATATATAAATATATATATATAAAAAAGCTATGAGTAACAGAGCTTATTTGTGGAAACAGCAAAATTCCAACCCAATCTCCAATGTCTTTGCCTTGCTGTGGCTTTGCAGGCAACCTTTTTAGCATTATGGTTGTCATTATCTTCTATATTCTCTCCTCTTAGCCACCCAAATGGACCACAGTCACACACATATACATACATACATACATATATATATATATTACATATACGTAGATGTATATAAATATTGTAGTACAAGCCTAAAAATCGTGATAATCACACGACCGGATATTATAATTATAAAAACTATTACATTTTATTTTTCTAAATTTAATTATGATGATTAAATTGAATTTTCACTAAATACGTTAAAAAAAGTATTTTATAATAATTAAAGTTTTTTAAATTGGAATAATTTATTTGCTAGTAAAAACGCCTGCGCTGCGTAAGCAACTAGACCGGTGGTTTCCGTTTTATTTCCGTTCGTATATTTGGTCGGTAAACGTAACAGACTAACGACCCGGCGTCTGGGGTCTATGCTCTACTCCGCCTATCGGTTCTCGACCGTTGGATCTTCAACTACCAATGAGGCGCGTACATGAAATTATTCCCACACAACAAGCTCCACTCAACGGAACATCTCGCACCCAATCGCTGCTCTCTAAAAAAGTCACGGTATGGGGATTTAAACGTGGCACATTCTTGATGCAGGTGTAGGAAAATCATGTCTAGACGCGAGCATACCAAATAATTGTCCAAAAATATTATTTCTTTCTGTTAACAGTTCCGCGTCTGGCGTTCATTTCCCCTTTCCTCATCTTTTCTGGTTTAAGGACTGGAGTTTTCTCAATGGGAAGGAGAAGAGGGGAAAAAGAAAGAGAAAAAAATTAATTAGATATATATAGAAGAAGAGAAGAATCGTTAAGAGAAAATTAACTGACAAACAAATAAGAGCACGAGGAGTCAGCGAAGGAAACATCTCTCTCTTCTTGCTCTTGATCGAAGCACCGACGCTCTTTACTTGAAAACCCTAATCAATGGCTTCTTGATTGGTAGGTAAGCTCTCTAGTTTGTTTTTTAATCGCTTTCTTGATTTTTTGTATTCTACAAAGAAAATTTTTCGTAATCCTCTTGTTGTTTTGGAATTCGTGTTCTGCTTTATTTTTCTGATTGATTGTTGCCGTCTGGTCGTTGAGAAAGTGGATTATGAACCACAAATCCCGACTCGCTGTTTCTCTACAATTTAATTTGAGATTTTCATCTTTATTAATTCAAATAGTTGCGTCAAGCTCGTGTGTTGACTCATTGAAGACTAGGATAAGTCCTTCGTTTTGGTTTCAAATTTGATGAATTTGATGGTTATTATCAGGTTGATCAGTTAATTTGTTGGAAATCTCCTATAATTAGAAGGAATATATACACATATTATTCTCTACTTCTTTTCCTTCGAAACTATTTGATGTTAAGATTCTGCGTTTTGATGCAGGAAGGTTGGTTGATAGCTTTTTAACCAGAGACGTCATCTGATCATATGAAGTGTTTACTTCCTTGGATTGTTTCTCTAGCCACGGATTTGGATGTACTGTTTTTGCACGTTCTTCTATCGAACAAATATTTTTGCAGATTTGCGGAGGTATTAGTCAGCATGTGTAATTTGGATTTTCCTCGTTTCTTGGCGTTAAAATTGATTCAGTCACTTAATGCATATTTCTGTTCCTGATTTCCAGACAATTTGATTTTGCCTCATGGTTTTCCTAAATTTTTTTCTCAAAAACATTTCCAGGAAAGGAGCCAGAATTTATTATCTAATTTTCTTTCATTAGATTGAAGTTGACCTGGTAATAGATCGTATTAAATAATTTTCTTTCAAATCGATTAGGGATTCAAAATTTAGTTTCTTATTTATTCTTCGTTTGCTCAGTTTTCTCTAAAAATGGAGCCAGAATTGTGGAGATCTTGATTTTTAGTATCAGGTGTTTTATTTCTTCTGCAGGTGATCAGAGTGAGACTGAATTCTTGCTCTGGAACCATTCATTTATTATTGCCTTGGATCTGCAACCTGAGAAAGGAGAGGCTAGACTACTATGGCTGAAGGTGATGAGAATAATGGTATTGAGCTTAAATTTCGCATTTTCGATGGAACAGATATAGGCCATCGTAAATACGCATCATCGACTACCGTAGCAAGTCTTAAGCAAAGGCTTGTTGCTGAGTGGCCGGCAGGTTATCCATCTTATCTCTCCCTCCTTTCATTTTCCCGAAATGGTCAAAGTACGAAATTACATTTTCTGTTATCTGGCCACTCTTGGAGCTGTGTCGATTTTGAGGACCATTTCTATAATCTTCTTCGATTTGTCTTCCTATCTGTTATGCATTTTCAAATAACTAATAGGCACATGATGCTCCTGCTGCGGCCTTTGATCTATTTTAAAATTTTAAAGAGTTTGCATCTTATGGACATAAATTAGACTGTTGGCATGATTGATAGAGGACAAGTCAATATTGGAAAAAACTGCTAAAAATGCTTATCTTGGCTCAATCTCATTTTATTGAATGATGCAGGCCAAAAAGACGAGTTTAATAAATTAATTTGAATCAGCTGAAAAGATCACTGTTAGAATTATAAGAACATGTATGGCTGACGAATTTTGTATTGTCTTATGAAAAAATGAATAGTAACAGGATTTCATGTGTAAAGATGAACAGTGATGTAGTTAAGCCAATAATATTGCAAGGAAGTTATTTTAATGAATATTTTAATGAATATTTGAAAGGAGGGGAGTTACTGGGGTTATCATTTGGAGCAAATGAAGTAATTGAAGTGCTAAAACTCTGGCTTTAAGTTTTATTTTTTCCTATCTTTTGTTGCCATATGGATTCTCTTTTTCCCTTTTGCCTCTCTTTGTCTCTCAACTATCTTTCTAGTGTGACTAAAAGATCTGAAATTACAAGGTATTTTCTCCTTCCTCTTCTTCCTTTTTTTTTTTTTGTTTTTGAAGGACATGGTTATTGTGAGTTCACATGGAATATATCTAACCTCATATCCTCATCTGAGTGGTTTCTATTGCTGCATTTTCCAAGTTTTTTGACCATGTTTTCTGCTTCACAGATAAAACAGTGTCACCAAAGTCACAAAACGATCTGAAACTTATACATGCCGGTAAAATTTTGGAAAATGGAAAGACACTTGCTGATTCCAGAATTACCTTTGGGGAACTTCCTAGTGGTGTTATCACCATGCATGTAGTTGTACAGCCACTTGCACCTAAAAAGAAGACAGGTTTGTTCAGTTCTTTTCCATAAAACTTCATCGTAATATGGTGGTGTTTTTTGGTTTGAAAACTTGTTAGTGGTTGCTTGTATTTTTTATATATTGTTAAATAAGTAATGTTTTACTGCTCAAAAGAAAAACTTCATCGTAATGCAGGTGATCTCTTAGGCATTGCACAATAACTTTTCATCCTCAATTTTATTCTTTGAATTTCTATGGTACTTGTTTTTCTCCCACTGTTTTTATTTTTTTGGCAAATTGTAAATATAATACCTGTTAAAATTGTTCAAAATTTTGTTTCTTTATGATGTTCCCTTCCTCTTCCTGTTAAAAGAGAAGCAGAACAGAAGGATTTGGGAGTTTTCTGATATTGCATAAAGCATTGTTGATAACAGCTCGTGTATGAATCCAGTTTCTTAAAGTGTAGATAATTGAAACTACTTGATCCTGTTAAGGCACAGCATTGGCGTATGTCAATCTTTAAGTTTATTGGCTTGCCTTATGGGTATCGGTTACCTTCTATTTTGTTTGAGATAACCGGATTACCTTTAGATAACTGGTTTAGTTCATCAAGTTGTCCAGGAATAGTTGTATCCATTGGTCCTGTGATATCAAATGGAAAAGGGTTCATACACTTGGATTTAGATTAAAATGTTTAAAATCTTTATTTACTATTAACATCAATGCTTGCTTCATGTTGAATATAAAAGATATGGTAATTGTGTTTTTAATATTTTGGATGAGATCATAATCTGTACATTATTTCTCAGGTACTTTTCTTTGGAGTATTGATAACTGATTACATTAAGCTATCTATGTCGTATGTTTATAGAAGCAAGAGATAAATTGTGTAGTTGCGAGACCTGATTTACTTTTCTGTCTGTTGAAGAATTAACTATTGTTTTGCCATCACTATATGCTTTCTTCTCTCTCGTCCTCTGTTGTTATAAGTCTGAGTAATCATATTTCTGTGCTTCATGTTATAAGGTTGTGCCTCTTTTAAACACTCTATGATTATCTAACTGTCTCTTTATTTTTTCTCTCTCTTCTGTCCGATTTGGCGAGCAGCAAGCAAGAAGAACAAGGGGGAGATGCAGAAGCTGAATTCTTGCTCCTGTTCCATCCTTTAATTTGGGAAGCAGGTCCTGTTCCTGAAATTTTAATGTCTTTGTGTACTTGCTGTCCTTTATGATTCAGTCCACTGTTACAAGATCAAAATGGCATTGTCAGGATAGTTGGTGAGTTGTGTTAATGTTGTAATTAGTTTTCTTCTGTAAAATGCCAAAGGGGGCAGTTTGTTTTTTTTGCTTTTTTTTGTTTTTTGTTTTTTTATGCCACAACAAAAGTTCCTTCTATGTTTGGTTTCTTCCGTGGTTCAAGTTTGACGCCCTGGTTCAAATGTTCCTGTACTTAGTGAATTAATTGAGATGAGCCTCCCCTACATTGGGTTGGCAGTTTAGGTGTTTTATATTTGAGAATCAATCAATCTGAAATTTCATATTTAATGTCAATGGAACAATAAACTTTAAACATATTGAACATATAAGACAAGTGGAGCTCCACTTAAAATGGGGCCTTCTTACGCTGTCAAATATTATTTTGGTATGAGACAATTTTACATATTAATATTGACTTTCATTTAGTATTTTAAAAATGATATTAAACAAGATTTGTAGTGAATATAAATTTAGATAGTTTTTTTTTTTTATTTTTTATTTAATTTTGTCCAAGATATCTCTGAAATTCAAAGAGCAATCTCTTGTACTCCAATACAACCTCAAAGCTACATCTGTTATGGAATCATTTCAAATATCCAATTAATCAACCAATCAATTAATTTTTAATATAAAGAGTCAACTAGTATTTCAATAATATATTTTTAGTTTTAATATTATATAAACAACATGATATTGCTATGTTAGTTAAAAATACTACATAAATAATAGTTTATATTTAAATGATTTACAGTAAATATAAGAATTACCGATAATAAACTAATATTTCATTTTTATATTAAAAATATTAAAGTGGTATTACATAAATGAATATATTTATTAATTTAAAATATTATTCTACAAACTATGTTTTTGTTTCCGCTTTTATTTTACATTTTTCAAAAACGAAAATCAGATTCCAAACCGGCCCTAAACAGCCGCTTTTTTCCTCTCTCTCGTGTTGTCCTAACCCCCAAACGCCTACCGCCACCAATGGAGGAGGATGCTGTGCACCAGAGAGGACCAGATACCGGAAAATTCGAATACGGGTATACACACATCTATCACTGTTTAAATCATTTCTCTTCCCTATATTTCTATTTTGATTGATTTCGTCTTCAATTGCTTCTGCTTTCTGTTAATAGATGCGAACACTACAAGAGACGATGTAAGATTCGAGCTCCTTGCTGTGATCAGATATTTTCCTGCCGTCATTGTCACAACGAGGCCACTGTATCTCTCTCTCTCTCAATATTCATAATCGTACCTATCTGCATAGGTTTTATGCATTTATGTGGAAGTCGTGCTTATATATAAACACGAAAATGTTATTTCATGCCAGTTGACTTTGGGAATATTTTCCTTGGCTCTTTTTTGGTTACTGTGTTTACTTTAGAGCTTGCTAAGTAATCCAAAAGATCGACACGAATTGGTCAGGCGTGACGTTAAGCAAGTATGTTCTAAGTTTTGCTTGTTAATTCATTTTTAAACAATACATATATACATGTCTGCACTACTAATTATAATGTGATGGATTGAATCGATTCCAGGTTATTTGTTCCTTCTGTGACACTGAGCAGGAGGTATGGTCATTTCATGGACTTGGATTGTATATTGAGCAGTTTTTAATTCAAAGAAGATTATAGTCGATGCTTACATTCTTATTGAATTTCGCTGTTTTTTCAGGTTGCTCAATCTTGTTCTAACTGTGGTGTCAAGATGGGAGAATATTTTTGCAACATTTGCAATTTTTTGATGACGATGTAAGATAATCAAATTCAGCCAGTCATTCTTCAGATTAGCTATATTAGAATTTGCTGGTATGGGATGTGTGGTTTCTTTTGTTTTTTTTTTTTTACCTTCTAGTATTTGCAACTGACTGTAACTATGATAATTGCAGACATCAAAGGGGCAGTTCCATTGTGATGAATGCGGGATTTGTAGGTTAGTTAACAAATTATGGCTTCCTTCATTTCATTTTTAGAGTAACCTGCTATGAGCTATTTGAGCATGAAATTTATGTCAGATTACATGTTCTTGTCTAAATTGTGCTTTTTAGGGTTGGTGGTCGTGACAAGTTTTTTCATTGCAAGAAGTGTGGTACGTGTTAGTGTGCTTTTTTTTAGCAATTACTTTGTAAATTTAAGATCATTGAGACTATTAGCGGTCATAGTATAGTTTATATAGGTCTAAGAATAGAATTCAAGTGTGGTACGTGTTAGTGTGCTTTTTTTTAGCAATTACTTTGTAAATTTAAGATCATTGAGACTATTAGCGGTCATAGTATAGTTTATATAGGTCTAAGAATAGAATTCAAGGAACTTCCATAATGTGGTGGTTTTTCAAGTAACAAGCTGATGAATAATTGATGCAGGGCAGGCTGACTTGAGAAGCTATTGGGTGGAATAACTGTTATTTTAAATTATTCCATGGATTGGGAATTATATTTTTTTCCAAGTTTAGAGGAGTAATTTTATGGTCACGCGAGTAGGACTCTTGGTCGTAATTTGGATATTCTGGGAATTTTCTGGTTGTTTCTCTAATAGTTTCGCTTGGAGCTTGCCATCTCTTGCTTGCTGTATACATACATAAATGTCATTCTTCAAGTTTCCTTTTGGATTTTCAAGTCTTATTTGGACTGAGCTCATTTTGCTTTATAAATACACATAGTATCTATTTCCAGATAAAATACAAATCTTAAGAGAATTTTTAAGCAGTTTATGGTCCTTGTGGTTGTGGTTGTGGTGGAAAACCTTTCTTAAATGAAATCTTAAATAGGTGTGATATATAGGTTTTGGTAATAGTACACAGTTGTTTTTTCGGTACTATTTTCTTGACACTGTTCACTAGTATTGCTCATTGCACAGAACCTAAAGCATGCTTGTGCAATACCTACTCTTTAGAGAAATTCCAAGTAAGTGTTGCTATATTTTTTTCCTATTCACTAATGTTTTTGCAAGAGGACAGGATCTTGTTATGTGGTGAGTCTGCAAAATAATCACTTGTGCGTGGAGAACTCCATGAAGAATTACTGCCCTGTTTGTTATGAGGTTCGTCAGTGACCAGTGCAATCTTTTGATTATTTAAAACTTGTAAGAATTATATTTTTAATAGCTTTACATTTTATTCACAGTATCTGTTCGATTCCATCAAAGGCACACAAGTTATGAAGTGTGGGCATACAATGCATATGGATTGCTTCAAAGAAATGCTCAGACAAAACCAGTAAATTCAAATTGATTCTGTTATTTCAACATTATAATTTTTGCATCAAAGAGTCAACAGCTACATGTTTTGTATAATATAAATGGATTTCACTGCCCAGATATCGCTGCCCATTATGTTCGAAGACAATGCTTGACATGTCCGAACACTGGAACGTGTTAGATATGGAGGTAAGAAAATTTCCCCTCTTAATCAGTGGTCTCTTTGTTGAACTTTTATTAATTGGAAAGGTTATAGTAAGCTTGAATTTCCGTTTTCAAGGAAAAGGGATCAGAAGTTTGAGTTTCTTTTTGCACTGACATTATTTATGATTTGTAGCACTATTGGAGTGGAAAAAGGTACCCAATATTAAGCACGTTTACTTGTTACTTTTGTTAATATACTATGCAAGTACATGAAAAACTAGAAAAGATGCTTGATCTTAAGCAAGATCCTTTGTGGCAGTCATCATGAGAGGTTTTCCCCACAGGTAAGGATTTGGCACAATTTGGTAGAATGAGATTGAGTTAGTGGAAGTAGTTGGAGCTTGAACTGCCTAGGGAGTGTTTCTCTCTCTCATGCATGAGTGTGCTAGAGACAATCTTGTAAAATTGTTTAATCAATTTGTTCATAAAAGAAGCTGAGCTTGAGCTCCAAAAATAAACCAGTCTGAACTGCTGAATTGAAATAGCTGGAACTTGAACGTGCTGGTAGATTTTTTTTGCTTGAGAGTTTGGATTGCTGATATGCGGTGTTCCCAAGTATGTTTGTGCAATTTTCCCAGGACGAATTACCCTAATTGTGCAAAACTTCGTAAGAGCAACAGCTGCTTTTCCTTGGTTCTTGTGTTTGTTTTTACTTGTTTTAATTTACTATTCTGACTGGTTCT
This sequence comes from Carica papaya, assembly GCF_000150535.2. Next base: position 1,098,435 of record NW_019014683.1, on the reverse strand, counting down.
TGTTAAATTGTATAGTATTAATTATTTCTCACTGTATTGTGTCGTATAAATCATCTTGGCATTGATTCATCATGGTCTCTTATGGACAGATTGAAGCTACAAAGATGCCCGAGGAGTACAAGTATGAGGTTTCAATCCTATGCAATGATTGCATCAAATCGAGCCAAGTTATGTTCCACATTCTTGGCCTCAAGTGCAAATATTGCAATTCCTATAACACCCGCAGGATTTCACAGCCAGACGAATCCAATTCTGGTTGATTTGAGAATTTTGCTTAGCAATACACAGTAGCAGATTTACAGTTGCAACAACTTCCAAGCATGAAGTTTCTTCTGTTGACAGCATTTGAGATTCATTCAAGTGTCTGTGCCGTTTTCAAGTTTAGCTTTACAAATTTCCTTCTATTACTATATCTTACAATTTAGAATTCTCTAAACTTGATGCCTCGCAGGTGCAGCTCAATGGATTGCTTGAGCTCTTGTAGTTAACCTTCTATGTGATAAAAGGGTTGAAGATGCAATTCTCAGAGAAAACTTCCGGCATTAGTTGAGAGGTGTAAATGATATATATATATATATATATATAAATAATTGTTTTAGAATATTTTTTTCACATAAAAATTTATAATTTTATCAATATTAGTAAATCAAATACTAATCTAAAATGATGACTTTTAAGCATTCAATAAATTTCGAAAATGAAATGGAATACTTTGAATCACTCAGGATGACTTTGTGACTTTAAGCTAGACATGTTTCAGCTCTGTTGAAGGGACGAAAAGGTACAGACCCGCCATTTACGGCTATCCAAATCTGTGTACTTAAAAAAACATTGACCCACCTAAACTTAAGCTTGAGATGATTACTTTAATCTTTTTTAATTATTTGAATTTAATGGTACATAACAAATTCTGTGTATTAAAATCTTTTTGTAAGACAAGGCAAAGTATTAAATAATAATTTACTAAAAGTGTTTGATATTTATATATATATATATACATACATGTATATGTATATCACTTTCTAGTTATTTCATTGTTGAAAGCAGGGTTAAGTAGCTGGCCCCCCACAGAACAGAAAATATCAGCTCTGGTGTGATTAAACAAATGAAAATTTTGATTTCTCCTTGACCCTATTCTTCTATTACCATCTTTATAATTCTAAATAATATTATTTAATTTAAAAATTATTTGTATTATATTATGATTGATATATATATATTATTAAATTAATGAATATATATATACTTTTTAATGGTACTGTGATCTATATTATATTAAAAAGTAGTAGTATGCTCTTTATAAATATTAATTATTAATTATATTACGATACAATAACTACCCACTTACTATATACATGGTTAGATATGGTTGGATGGAAGAGATAATCAACCTCATTATTATAAATTGTAATTGAAAATTCTACATATATTCATATATATGTGTGTGTGTATATATGGAGATATTAAACTTGTTTTTAGACAAAAAGATGGAAGTCGAGTACAAATAATATTTTCTTTTATCTTTAACGATACATTTATGCGGCCAAGATACCTCGTGATTGTTCTTAGAAAATTCCATCTTTGCATTAATTATTTTTGGTTGAATTCCCAACAAAACCCAAATTTGTATTTTATATAATATTTTCTTAAATTGTTTTATATAATAATAGTATATAAATATCTGATATATTTTACACACACTAATTATAATATAAAAATTAAATTTTAAATAATAAGTTATAATTTATAAGAGATTAATTTATTTAAAGTTTGTGGGAGGCAGTCAAATTTAAAGCGGGTGGTGTCTCTCTCTCTCTCTCTCTGTGTCTTGTTTGTTTTGTAATGCAGAAAAGCAACCCATGACCATTTCTGTACAAATTCATTGTAACTTCTCAAATCTTCTCTCTCTCTCTCTCTCTCTCTCTCTCAAGTGTAAAGCCTGCTTGTTCACCAAGAAACGATAAACCTCTGTCTCTCTCTCTCTCTCTGTCTCCCCCCTCTTGTCAAGATATTAAGCAACTTGAAAATGAAAGATCGCATGAATGAGTTTTAAACCCACAAAAAGTGAACAGACCTTTTTTATTTCTTAACTCACAAAAAAAAAAAGAGGAGAAAACCCATGAAACCCACAGATTCATTACCGGAAAACCCAGCAATGAAATCCCGGAATCAACAGAAACGATTATGCGATTACTGTAACAACACAACAGCTCTCTTGTATTGCAGAGCTGATTCCGCCAAGTTATGTTTCTCTTGCGACAGAGAGGTTCACTCTGCCAATCAGCTATTCACCAAGCACTCCCGCTCGCAACTATGCGACGTCTGTGACAATTCGCCTGCCTCCATTTTCTGCGAAACAGAGCAGTCTGTTCTCTGCCAAAATTGCGACTGGGAAACTCACAACTTGTCTGTTTCTCTCGTTCACGATAGGAGACCCATTGAGGGGTTCACTGGGTGTCCCACAGTGACTGAATTGGTCGCCATTGTTGGACTTGAAGGGTTGGGTAAGAAAGCTCTGTTTTCGAGTGAAGATGACGGGAAACTTACGGGGTTAAATCAGTCTGATATTGATGGGTTATCGGAGCTGCTTGTTTGGGAGACTCCGACGTTTACTAGTCTTGACGATTTGATTGTTTCCGGCGAGTTGGATCACAATTTTCGGGCTATGGATGTTCCTTCTCTCCCGGCAAGTACCAGTTGGGTCCTTCTTGTTTGGGTCTAATTTTGTGTTTTCTCTACTATTTCTTTTTGGGTCTGTTCGTATATATTTATGAACTAGAGCTGGGTAGTTTCAATTTTTAGGTAGTTGGTTGCTTGGTTTTGATATCTAATTTCACTTACTTCACTTCTGTTTTATATAATTTTGTTGGATTTCGTGTTAAGTTTGAGCATATACATGCCTAAGCTATGTTGGAAACTAATGAATTCAAAGTCACATTTCATCAGCTCTAGTAATAAAAATGTGTATTTGCAAATGAATTTTTCACAAGTTTAAGTGGAATTTATTTGCTTCAAACATGGTCTTAATGTTACTATTTATTCAGGAAGTAAGAGTGAGAGGCCTTGTATTTCTATGGAGTAAGGTCAGGGATCGGGGGCATTGGGACTAAAATTTAGTGTTAATGGCAAACTCCTGCCACCTACAATCAATCTTATAAATCTTTATCTTCTTCTATCGTGATTTCTTAGTTCTTTTTGTTATTGATGTTGTTTAGTTTATTGGTGGAAAACAGCTTTTGTTGGTTGTTGGAGAGGAATAAGAATAAGCCTGTTTCTGTTTCATTTTTTTATTTTTTGATTAACAGATTTTTATTATTTGCTTGTGTTCAATTGGATCATTGATCGTTCTTTATAAATTAGATCCCGATATCTTTGCTTTAATCTTTTTCGTAGGGAAAGAGATTCCTTGATTGTTGTGTGTATTTATTGAAGCTACATATACACTATTGTAAATTTTTCCTGGTTTTGGATATTGTCATTGAATCAGAATCGAAATGCTGCTTGTGGACAACACAAGGAAGACATACTGAGTCAGCTCCGGGAGCTGGCAAAATCAGAAAATTTGAGTTATGATAATGAAGATGCTGAACCTGTTGTCAATTTCCAGTTGCTGGCAACAGAATGGAATATGCAGCATGGCAATACTTTTGTAGGTTCCCAGCATGAGGAAGATCAGATTTCCTTCCCTACTTGCCAGGTAAATATATATATATATATATATGTCTATATATATAATTCCTGCTTTCCTATTCTTCCTAAATTGGCTTCTGATTTGAGCTCTATATCTTGTTTGTTGTTCTCATGTCAGCATAACATATTCCAAATTTGATTGGTTTGCCATGTTCATCTTCTTTGATTCTTGATCGATTGAGTTAGTGAAAGGTGATTTTTGGGGGATTTTGCTACTGATTATGTTGAGAAAGGAGTTGGCTTCAAAATGGCAGCAAGTAACTGAGCAGTTTCGAGTCATGGGCATATTGTTTGAAAGGACAGACACTAGTTGAAATGCTTAACTAAGTCTATGATACTAGACTATGCCCTTATATTCTCAAAATGCAGAGGAATATAGAACATTAGCAAATATGTACAAACAAAGAAACAAGCTGGGTTGCATTAGCAATATCTTTCCACTGATTTTTGCCTTGCTCCTATAGGAATTTAATGTATTATTTATTTCATGATTGAAAAAAAAAGGTACATGTTTGGACCCGATTCGTAAACCTCTTGGTCACAAGGCTTTCATTTTCCATCAAATATCTTGCTATTTTTACAAATATCTGGTGAAATAAGAGGCAGCTTCACACATTAGTTTTTCCGGTCACTGGGTTGAAATATTGAAATATGCCTCTATCAACTTATCCTTCATGTTGGGTTGGTACCCTCTTGGTGCTTGTTAATAAAAATTTATACTTTTTATTTCAGAAAAACTCATCCTTCACGTCAACGAAATATATAGAATCCTTCTTACCAAAACTACCTTTTAACCGATCAAAGGATGTGGAGGACTCTCATATTTTGTGGGTTCACTTCCATTTGGTTAATTAGTTCAATTATTCTACAAAATTTTCTGTCTAATTTAGCTTCTGCTTTTTCCTTAATGCAGGCAGCTGGATTTAAATGGATTGGAGATAGGGATGAGCCTGCAGATCAAGATTTTCTTCCTTCATTATTACAAAAGTACATCAGGGAAGATTCTACGATTTCTAACAAACTGATAGATATTAGTGGCAGCATAAATCAGACTAATGATGTGCATGAGAGTATTTCACAAGAACCAATTAGTAACAAGACCTTACCGCCTTTCCCAAGGGTTGCTCAACACGAGTTCTTGAACAGCCAGGAGAGAGATTCTGCAATCTCACGGTATAAGGAAAAAAGGAAAACAAGAAGGTGAAGTTGGAAATAACTCTTTGCTTTATGTCTGTGACTTTTCATGGCTTAACACCTTTGGAATTCTTAACCAGACATGTCTTATGGAAAACAACAGGTACGATAAGCAGATAAGGTATGAATCACGAAAGGTTCGGGCTGAAGGTAGGACAAGAATCAAGGGGCGTTTTGCTAAGGTGGATCGCGGAAATACTGGTACGAATTTTATTTTGTTAGTATAATCACTTTCACTCATAGTTATCTCGCAATATTCCTTTTTTTCTGATGAGTTTTGGTTTGGATTTTAGTCTTGAAGGAAATTAGTGATTCATACACTTGATCTCCGAGTTATTGTGATTTTGACCAAATCCTGTTATTTGTTCAGACTTTAAGATTCGATGAAAGTAATATAAGTTATGTGAATGTAATGAATTGCAAATTTGATAGAGATCATTTTCTAACCAACACTTTGATGTAGGACAAGTAGTGGTAGAACCAGAATTATTCTACAAGTAGATAAATAGAAAAAAAAAATATGGGGGAAGAGAATAAAAGAATAAAGACAAGCCGAAGAAAATTAGGGATAAATGCGAAAAAATATAAGAATAAATCGAATGAACGAGATAGATTAGAAAGAATAATGACAAAAAACAAACACATGGAGAGATAATAAAGAATAAAACCCAAGCTAATAGCCTTTATACAGGCATTAATTATGATAAGTAAAATTACAAAAAGAAATTTAAAATTTTTAATTCTTGTAATATTTAAAATTTATCTAAAATGAAAATGAAATATTAGAATGAACAGAAAATCATAGAAGATGATAATGTAAGTATGCATCACATTTATTTCAATTATGAGATAATGTAATTTTATTAGAACATTAAAAAAAATTAACCCCATTTAAAATTTCATATAGAATTTTATATGGTCAATTGTTATATCATCATCCTCATACAATCTTTAAACTTCTAAATTCACAAATAAATTTTACTAAATTTCTATATTTACTCCAAACATAGCCTTAGAAACTGATTAAAAAGTTCAATAATTTTCACAAATGATTAATTCGTATGATCTGTGTGTTCAATTCGTATTTTATTTTTAATTTTCCAGTATC
>NW_019014683.1:1081363-1091447 GCF_000150535.2 Carica papaya | reverse complement strand
TACATGGACTCGAATCCTAACCGTCAATCCCCTGCCGAGAGAAAACCAGACGCTGAGAAGAGAGCCGACCGCCGACCGCTGCTACATCAGAGTCACTTCGACCGCCAAAGAAGGTAAAAATTCTCCTACCAGCTCAGAATTCAATTCCAAGCACTCATGTGGCCATATTGGGGCAAAACGAACAACAAGTGAGTTAAAAACTGCGAGCAAAGCCCGGTAGAGCAGCGGCAGACAAAATCTGCAACCTCCTCCGATGAGCTATTATATGTTTCCCGTTTCGTGCGATTTTTCTACCGTTGTGTTCATCGTTTTTTTTTTTTGCAGGTTGACTGAAGAAGAAATTTCAGCCGCGAAAATGAGCTGGCTGAGCCGCCGCACCCGGAAACCCCACAACCAGTGGGTTTCTGTTTTCTGATTTTTTTCGGCCAACTGAGACCCCCTAACGTATTTTTTCATAGGGATACGTATAAAGTCGGCCAAAATTGGTCGAAAACGGTCAGACTGAGGCAAACCGCCACCGCTAGTGGTGGTGCCGTCGTCGGAGCACGGCAATGCCACCGTGTAGAAATTTCAAAATTGGTCGAAAAGAATTTTTAACACCGATTTTAAGTTTTTTAGGGTATTTTTAAGTGTGTGAAACGTATTTAATCTTCGAAAAAAATGCAAAAAATTCGGGAACTCCCAATAGGCGCAGTAGAAAATTCGGCGTTTCGAATATCGATTCGGGTGAGAATCTCTCACTCTATTCCCTGTTATGGAATTGAAGCTTAATAATCAATAACATGATATTTTTGAAATTTAGAAAACTTTGAGAATAATTACATGTTACTAACTAAACGAGAACCGGTTGGTTATTTATTTGTCATGTTTAACTGATTGTTTAATTTTACAGCTTTAAATACATGATAATATATTAAAATGGTTAAATGATTCAGTTGTGCTTCTTTGATGCATATATCGCTTGTTTTGTGCGATTTACAATTGATTTGTGAAATATGAAATTAATATGCAAATGAGAAATTGCTTGATTATGTGAATTAATAAATGATTGTCTTACTAGATATCTTGAGAGATTGTGGACAGATCGGGTATATAGAGAACTCTACCATAAACGTTAACTCATACCTGACGGGGTATTGAGAGATGATATTTTTTGTATTCATACTGAACAGGGTATGAGGACGGCCCGATTTACCCTCATACCGGACGGAGTATCGAGAGATGGTATTTTTGACACTCATACCGGACGGGAGTATGGGGACAGCCAGCTAGTTAACAAGTTTAGGTATTGGGTTCACGCATAGTGGAACATCCCTATGGACCCCTAGAGGTACCAGTAAGCAGATAAAAAAGAAAGTCGCTGCTATTACTCACTTGATTATGAAATCATAATGTTATTTGAGTTATTGTCTCTATAGATCGATTTTAAAAATCTCGCAACGGTAAGTATGCAATAAATTATTTTTCTTATAATAAATAAATTTATTTAAATTAAGATCTACATTAGTTATTTTTATGATTTTAACCAACCTTCAACTTCTGTATCGGTGAGTAGTGTGATATTCTATTGGGATACTGTAGCTCACCTCCTCTCCTATTAATCATTTCAGATTAAGAAGATCAAAATTCAAATCCTCTTAGCATGAGGGCTGTGAGTAGATGTTCTCCCGAATCTTATCAAAAGGTAGTGGAGGGTAACCTCCCTACGACATTTATTTACTATTTTCATACGTTATTACGTTTTTGTTTATGAACTACTATGAAATAGACATTTTTATAACCCTATTGGACATGCTAATTTATGTGTAAATAATAAAAACTCTAACGTTATTATATACTTCCGCATTTAAATTATGAATTTATTTTATCCAAGGTTCCGGTCTTCTACATATTTATAAGAAGCTTACTATCACCAAAAAGTAATTTAATACTACATAATTAATAATCATATCATATCTGATCATAATTAAACAATGATTACAGCATTTAATGGAGGATTATCATGTAAATTTTAGTATTAAATGTAGATTTCACGTTCATATAATACAATATTATGTACCCAAGTTTCTATTATTATATCCAACTATATATTATATACACATATGAAAAGATTTAAATATTAAATCATTATATTATTTTTAAATATTTGAATTCATCAATTGTACTAAGTTTTTATTTTTTTTATTACTTCATTTTAAAAAATATTTACATTAATCTATGTCCATAAGTTACTATTAACACCATTAATGGATTTATCACTTGTTATGCACTTAATTGTTTCGAATTGAATAAATTTTCATATCTCATATCACGTATTGTTTAGAATATAAAAATTATTGTAATTTCATTATTTTTAATAAAAAATTAAAAATTAAAATTTTATACGAATTATACTTTTCTTTGTCATAATGTTTCAGTTTCTATTATCAATGATGATGACACAAATCGGATCCGAAATATAGAAATATAAGAAGGTATACTCTCTTCTCCATTAAAAGATTAACATAAATCATATTATTTCGTATATAAAAATTAACTAAATTTATCAGATATAGAGACAATCAAGAAAGCCGTATAAGTGAATATATAGCCTATACAAAAGTGGACTAATCCAACCAATCTTGTTTGCACAATTGAAAGAGTTACTGATTTATCTCTTCATCGAATTAAATTTGTCAAAAGTATGCGTTCGTGAGCACATGCTAAAGTTTCAATTAATTTCTGCTAATAACCACGTTAGGAAATTAACAACATAAATTCATTAATACAAATAAGATATCCAAATTCTTACATCTAAGTCTAAACTGATAAACTCTTTATATCAAACACATTATATCCATTGGTAAGTTGTGAAGAGTTTAACCATAGATAATTTCTTTACCATCCCATCAAATAAGTAGAAAGTTCATTAAATTAGATATCAGCTAGAAGAAATAATCATATTTACGTAAATACATATATTTTTTTAAAAAAATAAAGATACTGAGATAACTAAATATTAGTATACAAAATAAATTTAAATATTTAAAAATAATATAATTATCGATATCAATTTTTATGTACACATGACACTACAATAAACAATGTGTAGACAAAGTTAACTATGCATATATCCGTTTAACTAATTATTGATGTACTAAATCACCCTTATTCCAAACATAGCTTTAGAATTTGAGAAAAATGGTCACCAATAATCTTTCACAAATAATTTATTTGTATAATCTGTGGGTTCAATTCCTATTTTAATTTTAATTTTTCAGTATCTTGACGGTTTATAATTTTAATTGGAATATCAAATTACGTTTTCCTAAAACAGATACGAGAATTTTGAATTGAAAACCAAACGAAATAATATTACGTTTCAATTATATTTAATAATGTAACTATTTAATTTTAGAGCATAGATTGTAAAAGTTTATCTTAATTGTAGATTATGTATAATATTATGGCATATCATTAGGAACTAATCATGTATTTTCTTATACCCAGTTTGAATTATGGTAAATAATAAGATTTTTAATGTATATTACTCCACAGGTGTGAGAAAATTATGTTTTTTTTAACTTCCAATGTAATAAACGGTATCTGACCGACAAATTTGGAATGAATTTTAAAACTACCGAATCAGTGGTATGTGACTGGCAGGTTACATTTTTTTTCTTTATACTCCATATAATATATTTAATTTTATGTTTATCATCACAATTTATTATCTATTTTATTAAATATAAAAATTTAATTTGTAATAATTATTTGTTTAAATACAAATATAATTATATTGGTAAATAACTTTTTTTTTCATTATATACTTTTTATATAATACTTACTATTACATATAATAAGTAAGGGTAAATTAATAATTTGATTGAAAATATAATCGTATTAACCTATCATCCAAATAAAAATATGACATTAATATACAATCATCTAAATATAAAAAAAAAAAATTGTCATTCTCGTTCGTTATTATCATCCAATCACTGTCATTATCACACATTAATTAACCATCAATAAAATTTATTCAAACAAGGTGTTAGGCTTTCTCTTATTTGCATATAATGTAAATATTTTCTATTATTATTATTTAAATAAATTAGGTAAATATAGCAATATACTTTATATTTGGATTACATTAAATAACCGTAGTAACCATTTTCAATGGTGATAATTTTGATGAAATCCGAAGAACTACATAAAAAAATTATTTTCTAACCATTACTACTTTCTGCTGTAGATGTTGGCGATTGTGGTGGTTGTGGCGGTAAAGGATTAGACTCCAGAATATAAACAGTATGTTCTTGATACTGGACTGGAGTTGCCCCGCTCGTAGTATTTCTCCGACTCCGTTCAACAAGACAATTCCTTTGATGTTGAGATAGTGAATGTAGATTCGGAAAAACTCGATTCGGACAATTCGGACATGCATAGGTTGGTGGAGGCTTACTACTATTTTTCCCCATTGCTAGTAGTAACCAATTTCAACTTGGATTTATATAGAGATGGTGAATCTTATTTGGTAGAATTGCATATGCACACACAATGTAAATACTAATTTATAGTAGACAAAAGAGAGAACCGTGCATGAGCTAATAAATGGAAATTAATTTAATTAATTATAACCCAAAATAGAGAATAATATTATTTTCCTGATATTCCATCTTAGAAAAAGGAATTATTTCCTCATTAAGAAAGTAATTATTTTACATATATATATATCATCATTAATGTAATGAAAATTATATTATATTTTTATATTTTTATATTCATTATGCTTAATTAGACTAAAATTTTAGCTAATTTAAAGAAATTTAAAATTCCTTAAGAGGAAACTTACCATCACCAAAGAGTAATTTAATACTACATAATTAATTATCATACCATATGCGATCTTAATTAAGCAATAATTGTAGCATTTAATGGAGGATTATCATGTAAATTTTAGTATTAAATGTGGATTTTACTTTCATATAGTACAATAAATAATGATACTAAAATAGAAAAATATTAATATATAAATAAATTTAAATATTTAAAAAATAATATAATACCAATATAGTATTTAAACCTGCATCAATTTTTATGTACATGGTACACTATAATTATTGGTGTACTAAATCACTATTATAAGCCAGAATACACCAACTTATATATGTATATATATATATATATATACACACGTGTACATATTAATATTAGTAAAGCCAAAAAAGGGTATATGAATTTGAGAAGCCACCACCCTAGCTTTATAGTTTTTAACTTAGTCAGGCAAGGTTTAGAGTTTAGTTACTTAATTATAATTAATTAAGTACAGATTAGCAGCTCATTAATCTAATGCAAATGAAAATCTCAAAATTAGAAACTAATTGATTTTGATATATAACGCAAGTAAGAATGATTATAAAATTTAACGTATGTATGATTTTACCTCATGAAGACATTCTTAGGCAGCCGTCTGACATTTGGAAAGGGATTCTTAAGACATGTATATATGTATGCACCTGTGTATATATAGTTAATTAGATATCAATTAATGCTTAGCTTGGGAAACCCATATATATATATATATATACACACAAACACAACTATAGCCATCTTCATACGGCACCAATGTATGTATCAGAATGCAATGTATACTTTCATTGGAAAGTTAAATGCTTGTAATATTGTGTACGATACATATATAATTATGTATATGTATATGTAAACACTTGCGATGTTTATCCTTATGGGAACTGATTTGAATAAAAAGATATTGCCTGGAAATACCTCCTTACCAACAAGTCTCTTAATCGAATTAAAACTGTGTCATCTCCATTCTCCAAGTTTCCATCAAAAAATTCATACATATATATATATATATATGTATATCAGTTAACAAAATAACCCATATTAACTAGTACTCATATGTTTATGTGTGCGTATGTATATATATCACCTCATATATAGATATATACATACACATTTATATTTATCTATTTACGATTTAGCCCATATATATATAAATATATGAAACCAAAAGTTGTTGAATACGAACAAATTAAACGGCGTGATCTACTAAATGCAAGAACAAAAGCCAAGGGCTCAAGCGAAGCCAGGTAAAGAGTATGTATGTTTATATATATATATATATATATATGGTGGAGACCGTTTAAACGTAACGGCTAGTGAGGTTTCTTGTCTTTCCAACCCTAATTTTTCTGCTTTTTATCAAAACGTAAACAAACTCTCCATTTCCCATTTCTACAAACTCTTTTTGTCTTTTTCTTCTCGCATATCATTTGCTTCACGTCACCACTTGGCTCATTCCCATCAACTTGTCCAAACACAATACCTTTTAAGTATATATATATTCATACTCCACTATATATATATATACACACACACACACACACATATACATTTCTGCAATTATGAGAAATAAATTTAGAATGTTAATTAACAGAATTCTTACAAAAAAAGATCAAGATAAATTGAAACTTTGAAGCTTAATTAAACCCTCAAAACTAAAGATTACTTTGATTGATATTTATGATATAGCTATAGCTTGAGATATAGATACATTATGGGTATTCAAATATAACAAGCAATTTATCACAGCTCATGATCTGGTAATCTTTATAGCCTACACCCCAAAAAAAAAAAAAAATCAAGTTTGTTTAACAGCACAAAAGCCATATGTTGAAAGCAAGTCATGCATGGCATCATCTTTACCACCTTTATACCTCATATATATACATATATATAAACTCACATATACACAAACACAATCCCCATCATTACTTAGCCAGCTAGCTTTTCTGTTTACTGCCAGCTAGCTACTTCTTCAACTTTCTCATCGTCTTCCTCATTGGAAAATCAATTAACCATGTCTAATCCTCACTTGGCTCTTGTATTTGGTCTTGCTGGTAATTTAATTATTATGTTAATATTACAAATGGGTTTTATTTAATTTTATGATCTGAATCAGTATTAAATCTTTTCTTGATTTGTTTTCATGCAGGGAATTGCTTGTCATTTCTAGTGTATCTTGCTCCATTGTAAGTTAATAATATATATGTGAAGTCTCCTTCATCAATTTTATGTACATGGAAATCATTTAATTATATACTGTGTGGGTTTTGTTTGTATAATATATGCATATGTATAGGCCAACATTCTATAGGATTACCAAGAAGAAATCAACAGAAGGGTTCCACTCAATACCATATTCAGTAGCACTGTTCAGTGCCATGCTATTACTCTACTATGCTCTCCTCAAGACCAATGCCTTCATGCTCATCACCATCAACGCCATTGGCATTGCCATTGAATCCATCTACCTCTTTATCTTCTTAATTTTTGCACCTACAGCCGTCAAGGTATACATGTATATACATATATACATACGTATTTACCTACACATAACTACATATGAACCCGTACACTTTTGAACTGGCATCTGAAACTGGCAACTTAGACCAACTCCAACATCTTTCGATCACTAATTTTATTATTTCAAACTAATTTATTAATGCAGATACAAACGATAAAGCTGCTTGCATTGTTCAACTTTGGAGCATATGGGTTGATTATATTTTGCACGTCTATATTCTTCAAGGGAGCTATACGTATAACTGTTGTTGGATGGATCTGTGCTGTCTTCTCTGTTTCTGTCTTTGCTGCTCCTCTTAGTGTCATTGTATGTCCTACACACCCACAAACAGATATCTAATAATATATACGTGTGTATATATATATGTATATACGTATATAACTTGTAAGCTTATTGTTGTTTCAGAGGCTGGTGATCAAGACAAAAAGCCCAGAATTCCTGCCATTCTCATTATCTTTTTCGCTCACATTATGTGCCGTAATGTGGTTCTTCTACGGACTTTACATTAGAGATTACTACATTGCCGTAAGTATCCTTATATACATATATATATATGTATTTATGTATGTACGTATGTATGTATTATGTGTATATTATATAAACTCAGATCAACGGTATATATACAGTTGCCAAACACCCTGGGATTCGCATTCGGAGTGTTGCAAATGGGGTTGTATATTTTTTACAAGAGGAGATCAAGAAACGAGATCTTGCCAGAGACGACGAGGCCGGGAGAAGAAATGATGAATACGACGTCGGTTAGGGATCAAAGGCGGGAGACTAATGACCTCAATCAAGCGGATCATGATCTTGATGTTAATCATGATAATCACCACGATACGACGGCTGCCGTTGACATTGCTGACCAAGGAGGTGATGAACGCAACGTGTGAGACCTAGTACGTGCATGTATCATGTATGTATCATATATGAGCATGCATGAGTACACATGCATCATCCATTAGTCACCTTGAGATCATGGACAATGAGCATGACCCATGTTTGAAATTGACATACATGAGAAACAGGAAGTCTATAAATATATATATACACACACACACATTCATACAGTTTTGTCAGTACAGTCATATACAATAACAGATTATAGAGAAATTGGTGACTAAATATACCATATACGGTATAGATTCATGTGAGTGTATTCTCTCTATGGCATATTTACACAAGAACAATAAATATATCTGTTAAAGGTCATCTTTTTTAATTATATTATATTATATATATATATAGTTATATAATATACGTATACATTGAGTGAGCATACGGAATTTTTGGGTCTTCGTTTGAAGTAGTTGATGAGAGTCAGACCTTTGTCATCATCTATTCTATACCTAAAAGTTATTGCAGATGATGATCGTAACCGTTCATTATGGACGGTCGTCCCCACATTTTAATATTGATTATGATTCATGTGTGCTGATATTGTTTGATTTATATTTTAATTCTCGTAAATATTATAATTTCTAATTAGAGTTAAATTAAATTAAAAAATAAATAATAAAATTAGTATATTTTTAAATAAATTAAATTATTATTATTATTATCACTTAAGAAAATTTAACTATCGATATTTAATTTTATAAAATAAATTTTTATCATTAAATTAAAAAAATATCAAATAAAACCATTACATCGATTAAAAGTAATTAAATCGTAGCTAATTACATAATAATAGTCAAATTAAAGTTTAATTTTGTAATATAAATTGATTAATCGAAATTTAATGCTATATAGTAAGAATAAATCGAACTAAATTTACATTAGATTAAATTAAATTAACGATTAATCTTTTATGTACAGAGACTTAAAGGATAAATATATAATAAAATTGTTTTCCAAAAGTATTAAATTGATTTTTCCAAAATTTTCCACCTTGTTATTATATTATAATTGCGTTAGATATAGCGGGTATTCAAAATAAGTTACGTGGCAACTCCTGGTTGGTTAATGTACAGTGACACGTGGCACGTTCTGGTTGGTAGTTACTTATGTTTTATATTGTTCCCGGGCAACACCCAAGTCCTCTTATGCCTCAAGTAAAATTAGGGTTACAAGATTCTTCCCTTTTCTCCGATTCTACTATTCAACTTGCCCTAATTCATCAGCGAACAAGTAAAATTCCGGCAATTTTTTCGGATAATTCGTTGCAGCGATGAAGAATCGGGGTCCGAGAGATGGAGAGAGAAATTCTAGAACCAATTTCTCAAAATCGATCAGAATGAAGAAGAAGAATATTCAGAGATTAGGAGGCGGTGGTCTCTCTCTGGAAGCTTTTGCGAATGCGAAATCCACGAACAGTCACTATAATCCGGCCTTATTAAGTAAAAATTTTGATCTTTTTTAGCTTTTAACTCTGTCTCAAAATTCATACTTGGGTGCTCATGTTCTGTGTTTCTTCCTATTTGTTTAACTGATATAGTTTGATACCGCTGTGTTTGTTGCTTGGTAAATTTAGATGGAGGGTTAGCGTTGCTTTTTATTTGTCTGAACTTAGTGGGATACGTGAGTATTGTTTGGGGCTCATTGTAAATTCTTGTGAAAAAAAAAAGGTTCTTCAGCTTTCATGTTTTTTCGCTTCTGAAAGAAAAGCCATTGATTCAATGCTGTTGAAAAATTTGGGGTCAAGTGATTTTTTACTGGGAAAATCCTAACTTTCTTGGAATCGTTGATATCAATTGAAACATTCTGTGTTCC
>NW_019014683.1:1070999-1081296 GCF_000150535.2 Carica papaya | reverse complement strand
TACAGAATGAGCGGGAAACAGGATATGGTAGTCAGATGCATGTAAAGGACAAAAGATAAGAGAAACAAGTTTGAAGGACTTGTACGAGAGAACGCGAAGAGGAGAGAAAGCAAGGATTGAGAAGGAGGCAATTTTTCAAGCCAAGAGGGAAAAGCGAGAAAAAGCTGAAGCCCAAAGGAAAGCAACAAGGGAGAAGATGTTCAAGAAGACGAGATTTGGTCAGCCTGTCATGAAATACAGAATTGAGCATCTTTTGCAGTCAATTCAAAATTCAAATTAAAATCAGTCAGGAAAAGATGACAAGAACTCAGATATCTCCATCTTTCTTTTCTTCCCAATTACAATTCATGATTATACTGTTAACTGAGTTACCATATGGGAAATTAATAGGATTCCTGTAAAGGTATAATTGCTTGGAACATGACTAGGAAAAGCCTGCATCTGTAGTGTTGTAGACAGTAACATCGAGGGAAGGTTTTGTTCATTGAATGGAATTGAATGACAGACACTTGTTTGATTCTTGGCATATTGGATATTGGAGATTAAGTTCACAATTTGGAATTTTAAAATGCCATTGTTTTGCAGTTCAGAGATTATTTGCTACAGTTTTTCTTATGGATCTTCATATTTTTCAAGATCTATGCAACAGTATTAACACGACAATTATTTGAAAAGAAATCAATGATTCTTGGATAAAAGAAGTTAATACAATTGTCGTGTCATTGACGGAATAACTTTTTTTACCTTTGAATCATAATTTGAACTTTTATATAAAATTTAGTAATTATATACATTTTTAATGTAGAATTTTAAGATCATCTATTCATAAGATTGTTATGTACCTACGCTAACTTAATTTGCCGATGTTTCTAAGCTTAGTTCATACCTAGATCTAACATTATTGAGGAGCTTGAAACTATGAATTATCCATAGTTGCATTAATGACAACTTAGATAGAGTTGTGCTTGTGTCCAAATCACTTCTTTAGTTTTTAGCATGCTTGTATTAGAAATTATTTGAGATTGTTCTATAATGAAGTTGTGCTTCAAATTAGATTAAGTTGTTTTAACATAATTTAATATATATATATATATATATATATATATTTATATCATAATCTTATATAAAAGTTATTTTAGGAAAAAAAAAATATTTCTTCATTTTGGAAAACTATTCTATGAAGAACATGTAGAATTAAAGAAAATTTAGAATAACATAAGGGGAGATTTGTTAAAAAAAAAATTATAGGTTGGCCCATGCAGGTCTCGAACCTGCGACCTTCGCGTTATTAGCACGACGCTCTAACCAACTGAGTCACTAGGCCGTGAACGTCCGGGCGAGAGAGTTGCTCGTAATTATCTAAAGCCCGGCCAAAATCAAACAGCTGGAATTCAGGGGAGATGCTAATGTAAGCCCGTATCTGCACTTCTCCGTATTCCTAGTGCAACTCAGAAGCTTACAGTTGATTGACTTCTACATAAATGATATATATATATATATATATATAGAGAGAGAGAGAGAGAGAGAGAGAGTTTCCTAATAAAGTGTAGTAAAATTGGTTGGAACACATACATTGTTTGATTTATAGAGTGGAGTTGATAGTAGCAAACACTAATCAACGAGTTTTATCTCAGTAATTATCAAACGATAATTGAATAACGCAGAAGTTCACTGTAGTATATTTTTATAATCAAGCATTCATTTGGGATGATTTAGGATGAACTAACAAAACAATCAGAGATTAAAACAGCGATGCGCCAGAACAACTGTGGCTCTCCGTCGAGGTACAAGACAGGTGATCAAAACAGCGATGGCAACGAGCAGAGCCATGAGAAATCCTGTGAAGTCGAAAGCAATGACTTCTTTCATCGGCGAGAAAACTATCTTCCCCATATTAATTCTCAACAGTCTTTCTTCTTCTTCTTCTTCTTCTTCTTCTCCTTCTTCTTCTTCCTTTCACCTCTGGTTTTTATAGCTTTATGGCTTTTTTGTGTTGATTTTTTCTAAAAGTCGAAGTCATTTCAAAATTGTTCGCATGGGTTCGTATTGGTTCGTCATTGATTGAAGAAGACGACTCAGAAAATTCCTTTACGTGTTCTAAGTGGCCGTAACTTGACTTCAACCACCTTTACGTGTTCTAAGTGGCCTTAATTTCATTTTAAACATTGTACTGTATGTATATGTATATGACTATATGGGTGACTAGCTTGACTGTATGTATATGACTATAATCACCGTAGGGAAAAGTCAGTTTTCTTAAAGCTTGACGTAACTGGGTCATATTCTAATATTTTTTAAATTACTTTTTATAAACTAACAGGTTTCTGATCATACTCACATTTTGAATCTTATTTATTGCAAGATTAACATATCTTAAATTATATTAAAAAATATTAATTATATGTTTCTATAAAATAAAATATAACGTAAAATTAAAAAATTTGTTATATATTTCATAAGATAAATTATCAAATTAGTTCTGTAATTTGATATTTATTATAATTTATTTTTAAATACACAATAGTTAAATTATATCCAGATACTTTAAAAAAAAACAGTTCAAAATATAATTTAAACTAATTTTAATATGTTAATAATAATATTAGACTTACTTTTTGTTATTGTTAATTGAATAATTTAATTAATTAATCAAAACTATTTTTTAAAGTGTTTAAAATTAAAAAAAAAAAAAAAAAAAAACTCGTAATAAACAGAAAATATCAATAACTATATTATAATAAAAACATTGAAAATTTTTTTTATAATAACTACTAAATCCTAAGAGATAAGACTACCCGACCCGGCCCAATTCATATTTGGTTAATAATTAAATCAACTATTTTCTCGTATTAATAAATTCTATAGTGATGAAATTTTAGTGTTTTTGTTATGTATTAATTAAAAATTTACTTGATTTAAATTAAATATAAAATTCGCTATTATTATTGTATTTTTTATTCAAAAATAATTGGTATTTTGATTTAATTGTAATTATAAAATACTGTAAAGATCTGAGTGTAAATAGAGAATAATATACTAGAAAATATAAAATATAAGATCTACACGTGGTGCGTTAAAAGAATTGTAGAAATGTCCGTTGGAAATTCAAACCCAAGAGGTCTTTGATCTTTTCAAATTCTTAGTTAATCGGTAACTCCCTCTTCCGTCTTTCATCGGACGAATTTGAGAATATCTTCTACAACCCTTTTACACTTTCGTAAAATATTGATTGTTTGTTTAATTGTTAATGAAATATTTTTGAATACGTTATTATTATCTCTATCAATTTTTTATTTATATCTTTTCTCTTTGATTTTCTATCTCGTCCTCTTGCTATTCTCACTTTATCTCTCTTAAATATTTCTATTTATTTTCTCCTTCTTCCTCTCTTAAATAATTTTATTGATATGTTTATTTTTCTATAAAAAAAATTTATAATTTTGAGTAGGATTATTATTATTATTTTGTGGTTGTATTATGATTAATATTTATTAATGAACGTATGAAATTTTATTAAAATAATAATTAAATTATATATTATTTAAAACGTAAAATAATAAAAATTAAAGTGAGATGCAACGCTGCAAAATCATACGAAGCATTATTGGTGTTGCTCAGAAATCAGAATCCACCATCCTTCAATCATGATTTACTAATCACAAACACCTTTCTTTTTTTTACTGTTTTTCACTTTTGTATATGAAAACTATTAAATTACATACACCTTTAAATATATATATGTATATATAAATTCATGTTTATTTCAAAGTAGAAAATGATGTAAATTGTTTATAAGCAGTAAAAAATATGTAGGGTGGGTAATTGAAGAGAGATGTGGAAGAGGGTAAAAAACAGTAAAAAAAAAGAAAAAAAAGAAAAAGAAAAAGAATTAAGAGGAGGATACATGATCAAGAATTTACAATCATAAGTGACAGAGAATATAAATGATGATGATGATGATCATCATCATCATCAAACGTGTGGCCATCATCAATCAATTAAAAAAATAATATTATTTGTAATTATTTAATATTTTGAATGGGATTATTGATTACACCACCTTCCCCAAGTCCCATTGAATTTTTTTTTTTTTTTTTTTTTTTAAACCGTGAATTTATGTAATAATTGGGTAATATATACCCATATTTTATTTTAAAAAAATAATAACTGGGATTTTTTTAAATAAAAAAATTTGTTCACAGCATAATTATGGGTATAATAATAATTAATTTAAATTTTTTATAAAAAAAATTAATTATTGGAGTAGGAAATAAATATTTTGGAGGGGGTGAGAAGATATGATCGGGAGGAGTAGAAAAGAGAGCGTGAATGTAGCGAAAAAGTTGTGGACACTAACCAATGTCCACCGAATCTATCACGTGGCACAGCAGTCGAGGGTTACATTTTCATAACACACACAATTTGCCTCTTCTTTTTTGTATGATTTATTTAGTTATGTATACGTGTATCTTCTATTTGTATTGGATTCAATGATAAAAAGGGTGGTTGCATGAGGAACAGTAAGTTTCTGCAAAAACACAATGAGCTTGTGGTGTAATAATTGGTCAATTGTTTGTTAGACAATGATGGGAAAGTGTCTGTACAATTTTCAATTTCTACTTTCCACTCGAATCTAATCTCTCCCAATTTGTCAAACCCACAGTTACTTCTCACAACACCAAACTCCTAATTTCAGAACCAGACAAATTCTTTCCTCCTCGGTGTCTAAATCAAGATTTACATACACAAATATTGCCATCAGACAAGGTCTCGAGCAGGAGATGGATATCTATATAGAAGAACTAATCACTTTCATCAGAATCACATTGATTCAAGAAAAAGAAAAGATGGGTCTTGAATCCTCTGACCGTTCTTCTGCTCATGATTAGTTTGGAATGTAAATGGTGGATAGGAAAGATTTGCTCGACTAAGTATCAAAGTTTTGGAAATTTATTTCCCCAACAAAGCTATTTTGATGAGACAAAGTTGGAGAGTTCATACGACAATTAATACCTCCAGATAGGAAAGAGTGATACAGATGATATGCAGAAGTCTGCAAAACAGTATACACGGGTGACTAAGCCCAAGCAAAACAAACAATTCTAAATTTAATACACAACAAACAAAGAGGAGTTCTCATTCCCTTTTTATTACTTGCTAATGATTGGTATCCCCCAGCTCAGCCCAGAGTAAATATGATGGCAGTTTGAGCTCTTGAGCCTCCCTATATCTCCCTCCCCCCACCCCACCCCACCTCACTCCTCTCTCACCATCTCTCGTACCAACACAAGCTGCAGCTGCAAATTATATAGAGCTACGTTTAAATTAGATGTGGATCAATGAGCAGCATTTAGAGCGTGTACCTGCTGTATCCACTTACGATATCCAACAGGTTTGATTGGTATAGACGAGGCTTGACTATTGGTTGTTTGTCAAGTGAGACTCAATGCGGATTCTTCATCCATGGTCCAAACAAATGCAGGCATATCGAATCTTGGTCCTGCAACTGTTCTATATATGTAGAGCTTCTCAACAGGACAGCTTTCTGGCCTCGCGTCTGGAGATTCCTGTTCATCAATAACTTCTACATTGAGTCGCGGCATTTTCCGACCAAGCAGCTTACATGCTCCGAAACTCACAGAGCAAGAAGACATCCAAAGGGATCGCATTGTCTCCAGCTTTGCAGCATTGGCCAAAAGAGCCTTGTCTCCAAATGGGCAGTCCCTGATTTCTAGCTTCCGTAGACTGTCACACCCAGATAGCACATGATGGAGGCCTTGATCGCTATCTCCAGCAAAAGCCACAGATAACATCTCTAGCTTTTTTGCCCAAGTCCCAATATATTCAAAAACACGGTCTGTAAGGAGACCAGAAAGGGATAGGCGCCGGAGATCCTTGCAGTGTTCAACAATGGCTCCAAAACCCACATCGAGTGGCTCGAGGGTTAGATAATCAGGGGTTCGTGGTTCAATAATACAAAGACGAAACCGTGTCAAGTTTGGGCTGTTCTTCGCAATAGTAACTAGGGCAGCATTTGTCATTTGGCGGCAGAAGTACAGGACTGACTGGAGCTTAGGACAGCCCTCAGACACAGAGACAAGACCCTGTTCTGTTAAGGCTACATTTGGCCCTGCAGCGAAAGGAGCAGATGGAAACACCCTCAATTCTTGAAGGTCCTTGCAGCAAGCTGCAAGAGCCTCGAGGCCACTGTCTTCTATGTAATCAAACACCTGCGAATACATTTTCCATCAGCTTTAAGAATCAATAGCTTCAAAAGGAGAACAGTACAGAACAGTGGATATGAAGCAAGCTCGAGCACAATAAAGAACATATCAAGCGATACAGCAATTTGAGTAGAATCATTATAGAGACTAAATAAGTATCATGCACTAAAGTCCAGTGACAAACAAGCAAGCAAACTAATTTTACTTTCATGTGCAAGTCAGCCCCAACATTGAGAAGCCAACAGACAAAAATAACCCGGTGAGACTTAATTTTTGTATGAGATCAAACTTACCAAAAGGCGCTGCAAATTTGGGCACTGGCTAACAAGCTTGATAAGATCAGGGCTTTGGATAGTGGCATAACTCAAGTTTAATGATGTTATTCCAGAGCAGACAGAATAAACTGCTGGGAGGTAACCTGGGACAACATCCCAAAACCCGGACAAGCTCTTCAATTTCTTGCATCCCGAGAAAGCTCCAGCTAACTTTGTGAAGACATCTGGCCGCAGCTCAGCAGCATCAACAGAATAAGCACCCGTGCCCAACTCAACCAGTTGAGGTGCCCGACGAAGTAGACTAGCAAGCCTATCTAGAGGCACAGCGCGATTGAGCCGGAGAGTCCTTAGATTGGGGCACCTGCCCACCAGACGGTCCAAGGCTGAGAAACTAACCTCGGAGCTCAGGCAAGAGATATTAATGGACACCAGAGATGTGCATGTCTCTGGAAATTGGCTGAGCCAATGTCCACTCAAATCATCCACATCACACTCCCGCAAGTCAAGCTCTTTGAGATTTCTGCAACAGTAGATAATTTCTCATTAACTACAAAAAACAATAAAGCTGCAAATATTACGAGCAAAATCTTCAAGCATAAAATGATTTATCTTACATAATTCATTCACGAAATAAAATGAAACTAATTGTTCAGATTAATGTAAAATATTAGAAGTCAGCTACTATTGTTATTACTGAAAATGACTGAACTGCGTTATCAAAGTTACTTTACTTCGTACAATCATATACTTCAAAAAAAAAAAAAAGCAAGTCAGACACTCATATTCAGGCTTGGTTCAATCCATTCAGTCAACGTAGTTACTGCTGAGGAAATAAAATTTTCCAGTTAACATTCCACAGTTCACACACTAATGGTAACCTAAAACATTCAAAAACCAATTCCAGCAACCAGAAGTCAAAGAACAGAAACTACATCGGAATCTATAAGTTTCCACTTGAGAGCCAAGGATAAAGAAGTTCATTCCTTGCTAGAACACAAAGTGAGAGAAAGAGAAGGAATCTTTCAGATACCCACATTATCCAACGAGAAAACATCCAAAATCTTAAAAGAGCCCCACCTCAGGCTCGTCCATAACAGAGAAAGTAGTGAACAAAAAGAAACCCAGTGATCTCAACTAGATTTTCTACACAAGAGATTCCAAGAACAAGCATCAGATCTAGCGGAAACAAAAGCAGAAAAAGACAGCAAGTAAAACTGAAAGCAAATGCCCACACTGCAAGTTTTTCACAGCAAATCAACCGCGAAGGAGCAACAAAATCACAATAATTAAAAGCGGTTTAAAGCTCAAAGTTACAAAGATTAGATGCACGATTCTGAGGGTGGAGGAATAGGGGAAAGTCTCATAATTTGCCCAATGGAACGACAATTTGAAATGAAATAAGAAACCAAAGATCAGATCTTTTCACGTAGTTAACGCAGTTAAACACTCAAAGCATTATACAGCTCAAATTTCAGTATCCAAGTCAACAAAAATAGCAAGGACCAAAATGCACAACAATGCTCTCCTTGGCTACAAAGAAAATGAAACAGCTTCATTTTAAGAGATTAGCCAAGCCCACTAAACAACCGTGTAGCTCAGCCAGACTAGAAGTAGCAAAAGCTAAAACGAAATGAAAATTCAAAAAAAAAAAAAAAACTAGCTCACAAACACGCCCAGAATGACTTCCTCCATGAGCACCCCACCTACCTTAAAAAAGGAAAAATGTAAGTGAAAAAAAAAAAGCATACCCGCAATTAGCAGCAATGGCAGCTAGCCCATCAGTTGAGAAGCCATCACAGGAACAGAGCACAAGGACCTTGAAGTTCTTAAACGACTTGGCGATCAGCTCCAGACTCTCATCGGTGACAACCATCCTCTTCAAACGTATCTCCTCAAGCCACGGGTACGCCGTAGCCATGGCCAGGATCCACGGGTAGACGTACCCGCCCCAACCTTCAGGCACGAGGTTGAAGTCCGCGAAGTGCGGCTTTCCTTTGAGCTCCACGGATCTCACCTCCGGGAACCGTCTAATCACCATCCTAGGGTTCACCGCGTAACAGTTCCCCACAAATATCCTCCTCCTGCACCAGCGCTCGACCTCGTACCACGACTTGCACACCAGCGATATCGAGTTCCTGTCCTTGTCCGTCCGAATGAACGAGAACACGTGCTCCAGCACCTCCTCGGGGAACGACACCGCCATTCTCTTCTGCATTAATGATTACTCGAAGAAAAAACCCCAAGATTTGAATAATCGACGAGCGCGAGAACAGAAATGGTTGATTTATTGTCGTTATCAGAGAGCAGTACAAACTTACAAAAACCGCAAAAAATAAGAGAATTTTTTCTAGATTGCTTAGTTTAGATCTGAGACGCCATTAACGGAGCTCGTAGTTGCAGAGGAAGAAGCTTATAGCGTGCTGAGAGAGAGAAGGTGAAGTGAGAGACGAGATAGAGAAGGACAGAGATGGGATAAGGATTTATGTTACGCCTTTCAGTGAGGTTAGATTTTAACCAAGGTTAAATAAGGTCCATGCGAGGTTTTGTGGGGATTCCGATCGACGGCTGATATTCTGACACGTGGATGACTCGGGGACCGCTGGCCGTTGGATTGGCGGTGCGTGGGCGAAATCTTATCCGTTGGCAACGAAGGGCAGCCGCAGAAAACGGGTGTATGTAAGAAGAGTCGGAGAGAGAGTGGAGCCAACCAACAGGAAGACGTGGCAAAGAACTTGAAGAATCTCGTCGGTCAAATTTTACCGTGGCCGATATATCGAGGAATTGAAATTATCGTAAGCACGAGGGAAATGATAAAGTGTAGTGGTGGTGTAGGAGAAACAATGGAGAGGAGGAATCTCATGATTCGCGTTGCACGGCTGGATCTGAGGCATCGGATAATGCGGGGACCACAAGCTGGCGGGAGAACGGAGAAGAGAAGTGAATTAAAAAATAAATAAATACTGAGGAATGATCTGATGTGAAAATCCGTATTAATCATGACATCACAACCGTCCAATCACGGTTTGACTGTTTTATCCATCACTGGCGGTCAAGATTTCCTTTTCAGAATTACTAAAGCACACACAGCATTATTGATCCGGCACTGTTTTATCTCCAACTCCAACGGTTTCTGATTTGAACCATCATTAATTCATATCACTAACTAAATCACACACTAAAGTTTCCCTCCTAAATCTCAAAATAAATAAATCACAATAATTATAAATAATTATAAAATAGAAATTGAGAAGTACAAAAAAGAAAGTGCACGTTGCATCTTAATCAAGGCCGTCAGATGAGAGAGGCCTTTTGGCAGTGTACGGACAGCAATGAGTTACGCATACATACGCCAGGATTTAATAACAATAATAATAATAATAATAAATATAATTATAATATATTTTTAATGGTAAAAGGGAAAAAAAAAAAAGAGAGAAAAGTCGAAGGGGGAAGAGTGGGGTCCACGTCCTACAATTACCTCAGGTGTACGTACATGGCAATGCACGAAAAATTATTGATTCTTTTCTCTCGTTACTTAAATGACAAAAATACCCCTCACATCATGGCCGGGGATCTCTGTAAAATTAGGGGCAGAGTTGTCTGAGCACGAAAAGGACATGGTATTATGGGGTGCACTGTCTCAGCATGGACTCCATGGACCTGTCCCTTTTATGTCTAAAAAGACTGAGAACAAAAAATCAACGGTGAAGATTTGAAGCTAGTAAAGGGGAGATCTCAGCCGTTGATTATTCGGGCATCCTTATCGATGGCAAACGCAAAGCTTGTCTTTACGTTCTA